>JAXQQM020087199.1:0-30236 GCA_034641835.2 Pinus albicaulis | reverse complement strand
TTTGCAACATTAGGTACGGTGCTAGTTTATTTATATATCATACCTCTAGAGTAAGTATAAAAATAGGTTTGATTTATTTACCATACCTCCAATTTATTTTTATTTTTATTTATTCACCATACCTCTAGAGTAAGTATAAAAAAGGTTTTATTTTGTATTTACCATACCTCGGTTTATTTATATATATTTTTATTTACCACACCTCTTTTTTAGTGTTGGTGAATATATCTCCAATTTATATATATTTTTATTTATTCACCATACCTCTGGAGTAAGTCTAAAAAGAGGTTTTATTTTTTATTAGCATACCTCGGTATATTTATATTTTTATTTATTTACCATACCTCTTTTTTGAGTGTTGGTCAATATACTCCGACATTTCAAATGTTTATTTACAATACATATCTTACCATACATTTCTCACATTAAATATACCTGTGTACCCTATACTAGGTTGTAGATCACCTCTCGGTGTAACAAATAGCTAAGATATGCTTACAAAGAGAATGGAAATTAACTAGCTAGGGCAGTGGTAGTCTATTTCCAAGAAGAGATGTCATGGCTATAAGGCTATAAACTATGTTACAATGAGGCACAAAGGCCTATTTATTATTGACGAACAATTGAAAACCATAAATATACAAATACCTTACCCTAGGAGATGAAAAGCCAAAACTATGGACCTTGTTTGGGTAAATTGGTACATCAACTTCCCGGGGATGTAAGTTTTGCATTTCTCTCTTTGACACGCTCAATACCTTGTTACAAATATCTATCCAAGGACTATAACTTTTGTGTGTGAAAAATCAATGGAACTCCCATGTTGCTCCATATTTTCCACAAAAACTTTTTTTACGGCCTCAAAACGGCTCCGGAACTTCAGGACCCGAAAAACTGCTAAAAATAGTAAATTGTGCCATAATTAAGGAAACTGAAAAAAGTGAAAGAAACATTGGTTGGGGTCCAAGTGGAATAGTTTTCTGGCCACCAATATCCACCTAGATCGTTCCTCCCCCCTTAGGAAGAAATGGTCCCCATTGCCTTGAGTTCCTCCCTGAGATAAGGAAACTTCTACTGAACTTTGTCGCTGGTGAGCCACTTGCCAATGTAAAGGAGTTGGCCTACTTTGACAACTCGATATATCAGGATCCTTTGTTTTTGGGTGTGCTTGAAATTTTTATCCATGATATGCTTAGTTGTGGCTTGTTCCATCCAATAGGGGTTTAACTCTTTTGTTGTGAGTTATTCTTCCATGCCGGATATGTCAAGTAGAGGCAGAAACTAGGGTTGAAGGTGGTACACATTGAATACTCAGTGCACACCAAGGAATTTTGGAATGGTGAGCTAAATGACATTGTCCCTTATAGACTTGGTGATAGTGTATAGCTCATATCGGAGTGGGTGAATCTTGCGGCAAGGTCCTGCGAGCCTTTCCTTTGCAAAATGTAGACACACTTTGTCGCCCACCTGGAATTTATGTGTCACCTAATGTTGATCATGTCAGTGCTTGTACTTAGCATTGGCTCTGTACAATATGTCATGAACTTGTTGGCAGATGTGCTTACTACACTAAATGAAGTTGTTTGACTTGTCAGCCTTACATTGGACACCAGCTCAATCTACCTGAGTAGCCGTAAATGGCATGGCTATGCCAATGGGACACAGTGGTTCGAATCCTCAGCTCACCTGAAAGGGGCTACGGTTTTTTTAGCAATGGAGAGCCCAGTTATATTTATGTTGTACATAGGGTATGCTCTCATCCCATTTGTATTATTCCTAATTAGCACCGCTAATTGGAATATTTGATTTTTTGTATATTTTTTCCGACTACAAGTTATTAATAAATAAAAAAGTGAGAAAAAGGGGGTCTAACTCACTTTAGTGGAATAAAACACCTTCCTAGTAGCACAACATTGTAACTTAAGGGGGGAGCCAAGGGGGGCCACACACCACGTGGACGGGAGAGAGACTACGTTGGTTTTGGAGGGAAACCAATGCTATAAAAGGTGGAGGAGCCTCCTCATTTGGGGATTATTGATGTTGATGATATTGAGCTAGACTTTTGTCTTCTAGAGCATGCTGGCTGTTTAGCCTGTCTGCAACACTGTTTAGTGCGATTGAGTGTCTCCAGTCGGAGATCTCGCCCTTAGCCCCGGGAGACTTCGAGTGCCTGCTCGGGCAAGGTTTTTCCTTCAGTCTTTTGCAGGAGATTTGGTTATTGTTTTGCGGAGGAGCTGGGCTTCTTTTGGTGACTGCGCAGTCCCTGGGAGAGAGGACACAGTTCTTGGAGAAGGTGTTCTATTCCCGGGTTTTCCGTAGGGAGATTCAAGGAGATTCGGTGTGGAGGTTTAGTGTTCATCGCTGAGAGATTTTTCGAGGGAGTTTCCCAGGGTCCTATTTCAAAGATCTATCTTGTGGCTTCGTGTGGCCGGGCTCGCCGACAACATTTTTCGTCGAGGAGGGTTCCCGAGGTGATTTTCGAGGTCGACCATTTTCTCATGGTTTTGGGTTTTGTCCGGGTGGTGAGTCTGGGGTTCTCGCATTTTCGCTCATTCTCCGGGGCAAGGGATCAGCCCCAGTTCCGCCATTCTAGCAACAAAGAATTATACTTCCAAAGAATTGGGACGCAGCTTCGTAGCAGCCATTTCCTTTTTCGAGAGGGCTCTTCACTTGCCTTGAGCAAGGATAGGTGCATTTATTCTGATTATCCATTGTATCTCATTATATTCTCAGATTAATAAAATGGCTTAGCATTCCCGGCATTTTTATGTGTATTTGCCTTATGTTCTATTTCCGACATTTTCTATATTGTCGTATGCTTGTATTGCTATCTATTTCCCATTCGGGATATTACAGTGGTATCAGAGCATAGTTCTGGCTCAACCTGTGGTCTATGACATTGGGAAAGAGATCATACAGAGGTTTGTTGGAGCCTTGGAGAGCAATAGCAGTTGCAATACCAAAAACGAAATTGGAAAAAAGGGCCAAAATATAAAGGGTCAAATTTTGAAGGTTGGAATTAGAAGAAACGTTTTCTGGGTTTTTCTGGGTTTTGGGCAAGGATCACCTTCCCAAATTCCTAGAATTTTCTGAGTAGTTTTCAATGGGTAAATAGGAGGTCGAAGTCAAGTAGTAGTATGGTTTTGCAGTAGCCGTGCAGTTTCTGAGGAGCCTGTAGGCACATAGCAGAAAGTGCTAATGGCAGGTGATGATGATGCGAGGAGATTTAGAGATACGCTCCTCCAACACATGCAGGATGTGTCACAGAAACTCACTGCGTTGGAGGTTAGGCAGCGGGAAACCCCAAGGGGTTTTCAGATCGGCGAGGGATCGGGCACATCCCACCAAATGCCGGAGCATGGGGCTATCCCCATCATGGCATCGCATGCACCCACGCGATCCACTATGCCCACTTTCCTAGCAAAGGACACAGGGGCAGAAGCACAGCAGGAGCCGAAGGTTGACCCTGGCTAGATGGACGCCTACATCGCAGAGTACCTGGCACGCGGGCCGGCGATCAGAGATCTTATCTCATTTAGAGATTTTGTTCAACTCCAGCGGGATAGCAGACCCCGCAACTTTCACAGCGGGGATAGGCACTCACATGACGGGGGCTTGCAGCACGCAGTGGGCAGATTCCATCTACCGACATTTGACGGGTCATCCAGGCGCTCAGAGGAAGCTTGGGTGGAGAAGTTGGATAACTCTTTCTAGCTTGACCGAGTACCGGAGAGGAAAACCATTAAAATGGTTACCTCGCACTTGGGGGATGAGGGCACACAGGATTGCAGGGAGTCCGAGATTACACCTAGTGAGACACAGGATTCACTCTCATTGGAGACCTCCTTGGCCGTGTCGGTTGATGTGGTAGTGGAGAAGGTAGAGCCTACCCCAGTAGAGCCATCCATTGAGGTGATGACCGGAGTCGCGTCCGAGTCTTAGGGTGGTAGCAGCACACAGATGGGTGCAGTGTCAGGAGATGTATCCACCTTCGATGAGTGTACCTAGAGCTGCAGGTATCGATGACACTGTAGCGGATCACCTGGGCCAAGCGTACCTTCAGTTTAGTAGGGCGTGAAGGCCCATCGGCCCAGGAGGCTATTTGTCAGAGGACATGGAGTCGGGGAGGGGTATGAGAGTGTAACAGTTGAGTCACCACCAAGTTGGCCTCGCATTGGGAACCACCGGATTTCCCCCGCATGCACAAACTGTGGGCCACACCTACTGTCAGATCATCTCCTTCGTATTGTGCATGGACGGGACTAGCAGCATTGTTGGGTCATCTCTTCCCATTGGAGAGAGTGAGACGGAGCCACCTAGTCAGATCTCATATGTTGACTTGGATAGCGGTATGAGACGATTAGAGTTGCACAAGGTACAGCATCCACGTGTTGAGGTTGGATGGCGAGAGATTTTGAGTTGGTACCCGGTGGAGTGGGTTTTGGAGATAGTGGTGGACCCAGGTGTAGTTCAGCAGGAGTTCCTAGGTGTTGGGCATAGAGGGACCCCAGATTGGCATTGGGATCCAGGTGGGATCACCTATCATTTCCTAGGCAGGTCAGTTGACTATGTCTTGGAAGATACAGTTGGCGTAGTAGCAGAGCATGCGCATTCGCTAGGGGAGTGTCAGTCAGCTTCAGTGGCCAACCAGTTTATGAGCAGACACCCTAGGTTGTCTTGGTATGACACTCATATACGGGATCACGGGGTGGTCAACATACCTTGGCAGGAGCTTGTCGGAGGAGGTGACATTGGCAGGCCACCATATGGCGCCTTGTATGGGGCCAAGGATTCTTCACCTTTGTGTGGGGCACAGAGGACACAGCAGAGCCGAGCAGTAGTGGTAACACTACTGACACATAGGGAGATTCACTTCTCAGACCCCTCGAGGAGGTTTTGGAGTGATGATCCATTCGTCGGCGGGTATAGCGATGCGACGATGGAGGCGATGTTACCGATTGGTGGTAGTCCGACATGTAGAGGCACAGCTCTAGGTCATCACATTCAGGGATGTGTGGGAACCTCTATCATTGGGCAGTGGATTACCGGTGGACATGGAGTTGCATGGTGGTGTATCGTAGTGTGTGGGACTGCATTGTGGAGTAGGAGTGTCCTACATCACATTGATAGCACGCGAGGAGTGACCGATGCCTAGACACAGTCAGGGCACGAGACAAGACGGGTGGGTACACAGCTTGGGGTGTCCAGAAGAGCAATACTGTGGGTATGCCTTAGTGCAAGGCATGCCGAGGAGCATGGATGACCGATGCGGGTATGCGCAGGGCATATGGTGCAGCATAACATGGTTTTAAAGACAGCACAGGGAGGCTCATGGATAGGGACACCAAAGTACTGGGTTGGGGGTATTTCACCCAGATCGATGGGGAGATGAGAGCGATACTTGGACGAACTGTGGGGACTGATGCATCCCACCCCTTTCTACATCACCCACAGGCACAGTCGATTTACAGGCACAGTCGATTTTGTTGTTGTCCTTTGGCACTTTGGGCATAAGTAGCGGGGTACGCGAGGCTCACCCAAGATATTTGGATGACACTCAGCACACTAGGTGAGAGACCTCTCAGTAGTGGCACTGGGTTGTCTTGCTAGTTGACAGCCACAGGTCAACGGATGAGATGATCCTCTACAGGGGTGGCACATCGGTCATCGCTGAGCCTACACCCGAGGAGCGGGTCATGAGGGAGACATGCATCATTCTTCCCTCAGGGCATGTTGAGATCATGCATGAGTAGAGGATATTGGTTTCAGTAGAGGTAGCATTCCAACATGTGTATAGATTCCAGACATTGTATCGACACTTCTTCGAGAGGGTGGATGGCCTATTCAATGCAGATGAGGTGGCAGAGGAAGAACAGGAGGGCCTTCCTCCTGTATGCCAGGGTGAGGAGTCTTCTTCATATGATTCCATAGGATCAGTTGAGGTCACTTCTAGGGAGCGAGAGTAGTCACGCAGGGATGGAGATAGTAGACCAGAGCTGCATTCCAGTATACAGGGTGAGCAGTCAGGGGACTCTATGGGAGATGCTCTAGGCGATGAGACACTTGTGACAATCCAGTCAGAGCTATATGTGATGGAGCCTGAGTCAGTAGAGGAGGATTCTATGTACATCATGCATGATAGTCCTTTGGGGGAGAGCCAGATGGAGGCTCACATCGAGTCGGTGATGGATATACATCTAACCGTGGGGTTAGCCATTGAGGAGGAGCAGTCAGATGCATTGACATTTAGTACAATGATGGCAGTTGTAGATCCATATCCTCTAGAGATGTTGGAGATTGATGGGATTGTTATGCAGAGGGCTAGTAGACAGCAGGAGCTGTAGGATATGGTGGAGCATTCATCTTTTGGCTGACACATTGATGAGATACAGATAGATGTACATATACCACTAATCCGCAGATTTTCATGAGTAGTACTCTCCAGTACAACATGGAGCTTACAAGATATATTGCCCACTTTGGCCCATTATAGAGAGAGGGGTTTCCTTCTACAGGCAGCTCTCATTGGCAGACAGGGCAGAGAAGTGGGAGTTGATTACGGGTTGGCAGCAACACTTCAGGCGTGTTCCATATGACGTTGTTATTGCTACATCGGATTCTTCTTCTAGGATGGACTGGTGGGAGATCATGAGTTGGTACCCTCTAGATGGTACAGTATTATTCGTAGGGAGCACAGTCGAGCAGGGGCCCTTGGACATAATAGAGGTTATAGATTCCAGCTAGCAAGGTGGCATAGGACATCATTTCTTCAACCCTCCATCCCGATTTCAGGAGAGTAGGATCAGCATGGGATTGAGTCACAACTTGGATTGGAGAGAGGTGATGAGTTGGTACGCAGTTGGAGGGGTAGCATATGCAGCTACAGGTACAGTGCAGCAGGAGCCCGGGAGCATTGATTCTTGTTGGTGGTCTTCACCTCATAGAGCATTGGTCATAGCCAGAGGCAGTGCACAGTCTGAGCTGTGGGACTTGTGCGATTATTGGCCATGGTGGCGAAGGGATCTGGGAGGATTATTGGTTGGCTGGTACTGTGAGAGGTCACTTTGGGATCCTGGCATTGAGATATCCCTTCGTATCAGGGTGATACAGAGGTCAAAGAGGTTTCAGTGGGACCCAGGCACAATTTGCAGTATCGGTGGGGAGCATCAGCTAGAGAGGAGGCTTGTTCAAGCGTTGCTTGAGGACAAGCAATTTTTGCTGGATGAGGATGCCACTTGGGAGAATGAGAAGATTCTGCAACATCCATCACTTCAGTTGCTTGAGGACAAGTAACAATTTTCCGGGGGAGACTGTAATATTCCTAATTAGCAACAGCTAATTGGAATATTCAATTTTTGTATAGTTTTGCCGACTATAGTTTATTAATAAATAAAAGTGAGAAGAGGGGTCTAACTCACTTAAGTAAAATAAAGTGTTTTCTAGTAGATGCAACGTTTTAACTTAAGGGGGAGCCAAGGGGGGCCACACACCACGTGAGGAGAGACTATGTTGGTTTTGGAGGGAAACCAATGTTATAAAAGGTGGAGGAGCCCTCATTTGGGGTATTATTGATGTTGGTTGATATTGAGATAGAATTATGTCTTCTGAGCACGCCGCCAATGTTATTCTGTCTCACAAGACTGCTGAAAGCGATTGAGTGTCTCCGATCGGAGATCTCGCCCTTAGCCTTGGGGGACTTCGAGTGCCTGCTCGGGCAAGGTTTTTCCTGCAGTCTTTTGCGGGAGATTTGGTTGTTGTTTTGCGGAGGAGCTGGGCTTCTTTTGGTGATTGCGCAGTCCCTGGGAGAGAGGACGCAGTTCTTGGAGGAGGTGTTCTATTGCGGGGTTTTCTGCAGGAGATTCAGTGAGATTCGGTGTGGAGGTTCAGTCTTCATCAGTGGGAGATTTTCCGGGGATTTTATGGCCCTATTTCAGCATATATCATTTGGCTTTTGCGCTGGGCTTGGAGAGACAACGTTTTTCCTTGAGGAGGGTTCCGGAGGTGATTTTCGGAGGCAGACCATTTTCTACATGGTTTCTGGGTTTTGTCCGGGGTGGTGAGTTCAGGTGTTCTTCAGATTTTCAGCTCATTCCGGCAAGGGGATCAGCCCCTAGTTCCAGCTCATTCCAGCAGCAGCAGTTTACGGCAGTTTCTTCCAGCAGCTGGGACGCAGTTTCTGTAGCAGCCATTTCCTGTTTTCTGAGAGGGCTCTTCACTTGCCTTTTGCAAGGATAGGTGCTATTATTCTGATTATCCATTGTATCCCCTTATATTCTCAGATTAATAAAATGGCTTAGCATTCCCGGCATTTTATGTGTATTTGCTTTATGTTCTATTTCCGGCAATTTTCTATATTGTTGTATGCTTGTATTGCTGTCTATTTCCTATTCGGGATATTACACCATTCGAGTGGATGCTTTGAGTTTTACACACGCAGAATGTGTACGATCATCTGGTTGATGAACTATGTCTGGCCATTAGTTTAAATATGGAAAGTTATGGACTTGGTAAGCTTGGTGTCCACCATCGACTATAGGCTAGACCAAAATTTACTCGGGAACCTATTTTCCTGATGTGAGGTGATGGACTGTGAGATCCCAAAGTGTACCCACACTCATTCAAATAAGACTTTAGTAGTGGCTTCTATTGTAATATTCTTCTTGTAGGTTGTCACAATGGCCATCTTCGAGAATCTGTCAATGACCACAAAAACACAGTCATTTCCATGCTTAGTATAAGGAAGTCCCAACATGTAATCCATGGACATGGATTCCCAAGGTCAACTAGGGGTACACCGTGGAGTATAGAGTCCTTGCTTCTTGATGGCCAGTTTGGCAATGACACAGGCAGTGCAAGACTTGATGTACTTCCCGACACCATGTCAAAGGTTTGGCCAATAGAAATAATTCTATAGTACTTCCATTGTTTTCTCGACCCCGAAATTTCCAACGATCCGACTGCAGCATGCTTCCCAAATCATCTTGGCACGCTTGCTTGAAGGAGAATTAAGGTTTCCCAAGTCACATAGAAGGGCATCACAGAGTTGTAAATATGGAACTTTCTTACCCTTCAAGAGTGTATTGTATGCATGGCTGAATTCTCGATTTCTTTGCTAGATAAGTGTCCAATTGGAACTCCCGTGCCTAGAAGAGTTCAGCACAGTGGTTAGCACTACAATCAATAGTCATCTAAGGCAGTTTTCAACATTATTAGTGCTGCCCTTCTTATAATTGCTATTCAAATGAAATTTTTGCAAGTATGTGGACCACTTCTAATGGTGATCATTCTGCAACTTCCCTTGTGTGTATGAACTGCAAGGGTTAGTGGTTTGTGTGGATGACTGTTTCCTTTCCCAAAATGTAATGATTCCATTTTCAGAAAGATTTCACAATGGAGTACATCTCTTTGTCACAAGTGGGATACTTTCAGACTGTGTCAGAAAGTGTCTCATTGTTACATGCCATTGGATGCCTCTGTTGAGTAAGAATGAACACAATAGTGTAGTCAGAGGCATTTTTCTCGACCTCAAATGGTTGTTGCAAGTTTGGTAATGTGAGCACTTGTGCAGAGAAGAGGTGATGTTTGAACTCTAGAAATGCCTTCTGTTGATATTTCTACCAAAATAATTCTTCTTTCACCCCTCCCTTGGTGACATGAGAGATAATCCCAAGTGATATGAGAGAATCCCAACACGAACCTGTGGCAAAAATTCGAAAGGCCCGAAAAGTTGTGGAGCTCTATTAGAATGGTTGGGGTTGGATGATCCCGAACGAATTGGATCTTGGTTGGATCCACATTCAGCCATGGCTCATAAATAATGTATGTAAGATATTGAAGCTAGGTCATCCCAAAAGTGCACTTCTCTCAATTGGGACACAAATTGCGTTGTTGTACTGTTTGGAGGACTTGTCAGATGTGGTGGAGGTGCTCTTCCCAAGTCTAGATGAAGATCATCGAAGTATGACTACAAATGAGTTGGTGAATGGATGCAAGATGTCATCCACCAACCTCATGAATGTTGCGAGGGAATTCATCAACCGAAAGGGCATGAATAACCATTAGAAAAGGCTCTCCCTAGATTTGAAGGAAGTTTTCCACACATCAGAGAGTTCGATTGGTACCTGGTGATACCTAGACTTCAAGTTGAGCTTAATGAAATATTTCTCCCCTTTGATTTGGTCCAGAAGGTCATCAATATTTGGGATTGGGTACCTATTCAAGACAGTGATCTTGTTCAACACTCGATAGTAAATAAAGAGTCTCAAACTCCCATCCTTCTCCTGCACCAACACGATCGGGCTCCCACAATGTGATGAACTCAACCTGATGTGACCTTTCTACAAAAACTCCTAAATCTGCCTCTTAATTTCATTATTCTCCATAACACAATGTCGGTAGATTGGTCCTTTGTGCAGCGGTGAACCACTGGTAAGATCGATGGAGTGCTTGACTCGACAGTGTAGACGCACCCCTACCAAGGACATGATGATGTCCTCATACTCCTCCATCACCTTGTCCATCTATTTTTGCCCAGTGTAGGAACCTTGTGTGGAGGTTGTGACCACAATATTCTTCTTTCCCTAAGGGCATATCATCAAGAAAATAAATTTTTTGGATTTTGAAATGAGCATAATACATTTTTTTGCAGGAACAAAAGAGATGGCAGTAGGTGGTGCTACATCTGCTACCATGTACAACTTATTTCAAAAATTAATAATCACAACATGAGGTTGTGACTCATACAGATCATGTCACTTCCACAGTTATGGTTGGGCTAATAATATATGAGAAACATCAAGAGGAGAAATGCCACATAATACCTCATCCATAAAGGGCTTGATGTTGTAGGGAAGGTGGCACTGCTATCTGACGTGGAGATCCCGTCCTTCGTGAAGCCACTCGATGGTTTCAGTTGTGGGTGTGTTGTGGTCAGGAATCCTAGCAAGTCACAACCTCTACTGAGATGAGGTTATTTTGACTCGCACTGTTAGCAATGAACTGCAGAGGGGAACCCTTTACCGACATTTGGGAATGGAAGAAGCGCTCTCCCTCCTCTGGATTTTATGGTTCCTTCTTTTGGATCTTCGTGGTGGCGACGCTTGCGTTGGGATATGCAACGATAATACTCTACCCTTTTTCATTCCCCTTTTCAGGTTCTGATTCAGATTCGGAGCATGCATCTGATTCAGAAACCTTCAACTCGGCCACTAGCGACTACTTGGCCTGACACTCACTTGTGTTGTGAGAAGAGCTATTATGGAACTCATACCACTTCTCACTGTCCTTCTTTGGCTTCATGGTGTTATTATTTCTTTTCATCTTTGGCGGGTTGTCTCGAGATGCCTTGCATTGTCTTTGTCATTTTTTCTGTGGTTCAGGGACACCTTTCCCTTGCTTCTGATTTTCAAATCCAAAGTCTCACTTCTTCTATTTGACATTTTTCTCAATCTTGGTAGCATACCAGTATGCCGCACTAAGCGAGGAGATGTCGAGGAACACCATTTCCTCTTGAATACATATGTGCAGATAATTGTGGTACTTCAGTACCAAATGTTTTTATGAATCTTTGATAGTCAACATTGTGCTCATGGTCTGGAATAAATTCTTCAGCTCATGGAGATATTGATCCCTTTGTCGCCGCAATGTATTCCATTGTATGTGTTTTTCCTCATAGCTCCTCATGGGATAATATTTTTCCTTGATGGCGTCTCAAAAAGAACTCCGAGTAAGTGAAGATGAGAACAGAGAGGGTTCCTCCTCACCCTTTTTCTTCGAGTAGGTTTTTCACCAGTCCCTGACCTGGGGGGTGGCTTTGAGGAGTTCCAAAGTAATACTTTCTTAGACAAAAAAGTATTGAACTGAGAAATATCCTTCTAATAGATTCAACCATCTATCTATGAAGTCGACATCTATTTGGCCCTAAAATATGGGAATGTCAAATTTTAATTGTAACTTAAAAGGATTTGCACCTCTACAGTGGCTACTAGATGTAGATGCGTCACCGGTGGGTAGCCATTGAAGGATATGGGAAACTTTTTCCATCATCATTTTCCTTTCTTTTTCGAGGGTTCTCAAGCAATATTTTGATAGGATCTCTTGATCCCTCATCTTTTTTTTCTCCCCCATGTGTGGTCATTGGGGTTTACGAGGCTGATCTTCCAAAGGTTCAACCAGATAGATCCCTAACTCCTTATATCTCGACCACGTTGGGGACATGCAAACAAGGATAGAAAAAGAGAAGACTTCTCTGATACCACTGATCCAGATTTATGCACTAAGACAATGAAATAAAAAAATACATATAAATTTAGAGATGCAACAGAAATAAAAATTTATTTCATTAATAACAAATAAATGAAATATGCTTACAAACATAATGGAAATAAGCTAGCTAGGGCACTGGTAACTTATCTCTGAGAAGATTGTGGTAGCTACAGGCCACTGAACTATGTTACAATTAGGCTCAAATTGCTATTTATTATTGAGGAAAAATGAAAAATCCTCAACATTCAAATAACTAACCCTAGGATATGAATCACTAAAACTATGGACCCTGTTTGGGTAAATTGGTACATCAAAATCTCGGGGATGTAACTTTGGCATATGATCTCTATTTGATGTGATCAATACCACATTATAAATATCAATCCTATGAATACAACATTATATTGAGAAAAATCTAAGGAAATTCCATGTTGCTCCCTATTTTCCCAAAAAACTTTCTTTAGGCCCTCAAAACATCTCCGAAAGTTTAGGACCCGAAAAACTGCTAAAAATAGTGAATTGTGCTATAATCAAGGAAAATGAAAAAAATGAAAGAAACGATGGTGGGATCCAAGTGGAATAGAAGGGTGGCCACCAATATCTATGTGGATCAATGTGATGGTGAAGGATATTCATCATTGATGGTTCATAGTACATGGCTCTTCACACAAATATTGCATCCCACATGTACATATAGGGACTTCAAAACATAACTCTACATACATCAAGTCGAACTACATCTAATTCTACTTCATCAATAAAATTAACAATAATAGTAAATTTTATTATGCATAGGTTTTTCTACCTTTATCTTTTCCTCCATGTTGACGCATCTTAATGTTTATTAGCTAGGATGGTCATGAGTCTTCAGTCCCAATTTCGGAACTAGATTTATTTCTAGGAGATTGTCCTATGATTAGGAGTTCAATGGAGCATCAATTTTTGTCTTCTTCACTTGTGGCTTTATATGGAAGAGTATGGTCATTTCCTTCACTTCTTATTTTTTAAGGCTACTTAGATTCATCCCCTTCTACATTAATGAATATACAATCTTCTCATCCACATATGAGCTTCTTTCCACCTAATTATTTGAATATATCGCTTTTATATTTTTATTCTTAGCATCATTGCTTTGGTTCTTTGACTTGAGCTCTAGATGTAGCTTCCAACACTTCTCATGTGAATTACCTTCAATTTTACAACGATTTTAGTGGTTGTTTGTATCTTTGCACTAATGTGTTATGGATATTGTATTTTTGTCTTTCCCCCATTTCTACTTCCTCTCTTGCTCCTATAAAGCTTAATTGTGATACTTCTACTTTGACCCACATTATCTCCCTTTCATTGGGTGCATGCTCTCTTGGTATTGTTCCTGTAGACAAGCCTCATCATTCTTATGGGTTTAAACCTCTCTTAATTTTGCAGACAACTATTTAAACCCCTCATATACTTGAGGAGAAATTCTTGGTTCTTTGGAGAGATAGCCAAAATTATTTTCATCTTTCTCAATTTCATGTACTCTAATACTCTCAACATTCGTCCTTGCTTGAAGTAATTCAACTAAAACCATTAGTCATCTAGATACTTGATAGGGTAGAAATTTTACTCTATAAGAGTTTTGAAATCCTCCCACATAATCACTAGAGGATATCCCTCTAGTATTAGGGCTTATTTGTGGCTTTCCCATCATATCTAAGCATGGCCCTCTAATCTGATATGATAAATAAAAATTCATGTCCTTCCTCTACGTTTAGAACACTAAAATAAATATATAACTATTTTAATTAGTGATTTAAATTGAAAGCATCAATCTCACCTTATATGGTTTGATGTATATCTTTGTTTCCATATTGAATCTTTGAATAAGTCATGACTCATGAGCTTGGTTGTTCCTTTTTGAATTCTTTCTTATATTTCCTCTTTGGTTCATCTCTATCCTCCAATTTCTCCTATGGTTTGGCCTCTATGTTTGAACATACATCCAACATGTTATCGAGAGCATCCATAAGGAGATTCATGTTATGGTTGATATCTAAAGCCTATTCTTCTACCCTTGAGAAAATCTCCTTTTACACATCTCAAGGGTTTTGAATATATTTTTTTTGCCATATGTGGGGTTTTAGAAATTTCTACTTAAACCAATCTATATCCCTTGAAAACTACAACAAAATACCCAAAGCTACCTATTCTGATACCAATATGATTCCTACAGTAACTTGCATATTGCACTGGATAGTTCATCACAATACATTTGCTTAAATTATACATAAAATATGAAATCTAAATTGACAAGGCTATCTAGACTTCTAGATTTACTAAGTTAAATTTTATAGCATGCAATATTTAAAATGTGGGAAATATAGAATAAACATAAACATAAACAACATCACTTCACTACTAGAAATTTTTTTTTTAGGGGAGCATTATCAACCTCCAAAAGTGGAATTAGGGAGGCCATTAGGGGTAGCTTTTGATATCCTCTTTAAGAGATATGAACCACCCACAAAATTTATGTCCCCTTCTCTCTATCCCTCTATCTCCCACTCTCTCTTCCTCCCCTCCCTTTGCCCTATCTCTCCCTCTCCCTCTCTCAGCCTTTGTATATATCTCTCTCTCCTACCTCCCTCTCTCCATCTCTCCCCTTCTATATCTCCTTCTCCCGCTCTCTCCCCTTCCCTCCCTTCCTCTCTCTTTCTCCCATAGCCCCCTTCCCTCTCTCTCTCTCCCTCTCTCCCTCTCTCTCCATCCATACCTCTCTCTCTCTCTCTCTCTCTCTCTCTCTCTCTCTCTCTCTCTCTCTCTCTATAGTGTATTCCATTATATGTATTTTTCGTCATAGCTCTTCATGGGATAATATTTTTCCTTAATGGCATCTCGAAAATAATTCCAAGTCAGTGCATATGAGAACAGAGAGTGTTCCTGCTCTCCATTTTTCTCCCAGTAGGTTTCTCACCAGTCCTTGACATGGGGGGTGGCTTTGAGGAGTGAAAAAGTAATACTTTCTTAGACAAAAAAGTATTGAACTGAGAAATATCCTTCTAATAGACTCATCCATCTATATACGACGTCTACATCTATTTTGCCTTCAAATATAGGAATGTACAATTTTGATTGTACCTTAAAAGGATTTGCACCTCCAGAGTGGTTGCTGGATGTAGATGCGTCACTGGTGGGTTGCTGTTGAAGGATATGGGCAAATTTTTCCATCATCATGTTCCTATTTTTCTCGAGGGCCTCCTCGAGCAATATTTTGATAGGATCTCCTTATCCCTATATTTATTTTCTTCCCCCATGTGTGGTTGTTGGGGTTTACGAGGCTGATCATGCAAAGGTTGAACCAGATAGATCCCTAACTCCTTATATCTCGGCCACGTTGGGGACAGAAACATATGTATTGAAAAAGAGAAGACTTCTCTGATACCATTGATCCAAATTTATGCAATAGGAAAATGAAATACAAAAATACACATAATGCAGAGATGTAGCAGAAAAAAAACTTCATTTCATTAATAAAAAATAAATGAAATATTCTTACAGACAGAATGGAAATAAAATAGCTATGGCATTGGTAACTTATCTCTGAGAATATTTTGGCAGCTATAGGCCACTGAAATGTGTTATAATGAGGCTCAAATGGCTATTTCTTATTGAGTAACAATGAGAAATCCTCAACATTCAACTAACTAACCCTAGGATATGAATCACTAAAACTATGGACCGTGTTTGGGTAAATTGGTACATCAACTTCCTAGGGACGTAACTTTAGCATATGATCTCTATTTGACGTGATCAATACCACATTAGAAATATCTATCCTAGGAATACAACATTAGATTGAGAAAAAACTAAGGAACTTCCATGTTGCTCCCTATTTTCCCAAAAAACTTTGTTTAAGCCGTCAAAACATCTCCGGAAGTTTAGAACCCGAAAAACTGCTAAAAATAGTACATTGTGCTATAATTAAGGAAACTAAAAAAAATGAAAGAAACGATGGTGGGGCTCTAAGTGGAATAGAAGGGTGCCCACCAATATCTACGTGGATCATTGTGATGGTGAAGGGTTTCCATCCTTGATGGTTCATACTAGATGGATCTTCACACAAATATTGCATCGAACATGTACGTATACAAACTTCCAAACATAACTCTACATACATCAAGTGGAACTACATCTAATTCTACTTCATCAATAAAATTAACAATAATAGTAAATTTTACTATGCATAGGTTTCTCTACCTTTATCTTTTCCTCCATGTTGATGCATCTTAATGGTTATTAGCTAGCATGGTCATGAGTCTTCAGTCCCAATTTCGGAACTAGATTTATTTCTAGGAGATGTGCCTATGATTAGGAGTCGAATAGAGCATAAATTTTTGTCTTCTTGACTTGTGGCTTTATATGGAAGAGTATTTTCAGTTCCTTCACTTCTTATTTTTTATGGCTACTTAGATTCATCCCCTTCTCCATTAATGAATATACAATCTTCTCATCCACATATGAGCTTCTTTGCAACTAATCATTTGAATATATGGCCATTATATTTTTATTCTTAGCATCATTGCTTTGGTTCATTGACTTGAGCTCTAGATGTAGCTTCCAACACTTCTCATGTGAATTACCTTAAATTTTACAATGATTTTAGCGGTTGTTTGTATCTTTGCACTAATGTGTTATGGATATTTTATATTTGTCTTTACCCCATTTCTACTTCCTCTCTTGCTCTTATAAATCTTAATTGTGATACTTCTACTTTGACCCAGATTATCTCCCTTTCACTTTAAATCATTGATTACAATAGTTATAGATTTATTTCAGTGTTCCAAACGTATAGAAAGGAAATTAATTTTTATTTATCATATGATATTAGAGGGCCATGCTTAGATATGGTGGGAAACCCAAAAATAATCCCTAATACTAGAGGGATATCCTCTAGTGATTATGTGGGAGGATTCATGTCACTTCCACAATTATGGTCGGCCTAATAATATATGAGAAACATCAAGAGGAGCAATGTCACATAATACCCTATCTGTGAAGGGCTTGATGTTGTAGGGAAGTTGGCACTTTTGGCTGATGTGGATATCCCGTCATTGGTGAAGCAACTCGATGGTTTTGGTTGTGGGTGTGTTGTGGTCAGGAATCCTAGCCACTCACGACCTCTTCTGAGATGAGGTTATTCTTACTCCCACTGTCAGCAATGAACTGCAGCGGGGAACCCTTTACCCACATCTGGGAATGGAAGAGGCAGTCTACATGCTCTGGATTTTATGGTTCCTTCTCTTGGATCTTCGTGGTGGCGATGATGGCTTTGGGCTCGGCATCGATAATATGCTTCCCTTTCTCATTCCCTTTTTCATGTTTTGATTCGGATTCGGAGCATGCATCTGATTTAGAAACCTTCAACTCTGCCACCAGTGACTACTTTGCCTGACACTCACTTGTGTTGTGAGCAGAGCTAATATGGAACTCATACCACTTCTCGCTGTCCTTCTTTGGCTTCATGGTGTTATTATTTTTTTGTGTCTGTGGCGGGTTGTCTCAAGATGCCCTGCATTGTCTTTGTCCATTGTCTTTTCAAATCGAAAGTCTCACTTCTTCTGTTTGACATTTTTCTCAATCTTGGCAGCATACCAGTATGCTGCACTAATCGAGGAGATGTCGAGGAATACCATTGCGCTCATGGTATCGAATAAATTCGTCAGCTCATGGACATCTTGATCGGTTTGTTGCTGCAATGTATTCCATTTTCTATATTTTTCCTCATAGCTCCTCACGGGATAATATTTTTTCTTCATGGCGTCTCGAAAATAATTCCAACTCGGTGCAAACGAGAACAGAGAGGGTTCCTCCTAGCCCTTTTTCTCCTAGTAGGTTTCTCACCAGTCGTTGACATGGGGTGTGACTTTGAGGAGTGAAAAAGTAACACTTTCTCAGACAAAAAAGTATTGAACTGAGAAATATACTTCTAATAGATTCAAACATCTATCTATGATGTATACATCTATTTGGCCCTCAAATATGGGAATGTCAAATTTTAATTTTACCTTAAAAGGATTTGCACCTCCAGAGTGGTTGCTGGATGTAGATGCGTCACCGATTGGTAGCCGTTGAAGGATATGGGAAATGTTTTCCATCATCATGTTCTTGTTTTTCTCGAGGGCCTCCTCGAGCAGTATTTTGATAGGATCTCCTAATCCCTCATCTTTCTTTTATTCCCCCATGTGTGGTCATCGGAGTTTACGAGGCTGATCTTGCAAAGGTTCAACTAGATAGATCCCTAACTCCTTATATATCGACCGCGTTGGGGACATTCAAAGAAGGCTTGAGAAAGAGTAGACTTCTCTGATACCACTGATCCAAATTTGTGCACCAGGACAATGAAATAAAAAAATATACATAAATGTAGAGATGCAGTAGAAATAAAACTTCATTTCATTAATAACAAATAAATGAAATATGCTTATAGACAAAATGGAAATAAACTAGCTAGGGCATTGCTAACATATATCTGAGAATATTGTGATGGATACAGGCCACTGAACTGTGTTACAATGAGACTCAAATGACTATTTGTTATTGAGGAACAATGAAAATCCTCAACGTTCAAATAACTAACCCTAGGATATGAATCACTAAAAATATGGACCTTGTTTGGGTAAATTGGTACATCCACTTCCCGAGGATGTAACTTTGGCATATGATTTCTATTTGACGTGATCAATACCAAATCTGAAATATCTATCCTAGGACTACAACATTGAATTGAGAAAAATCTAAGGAACTTCCGTGTCGCTCCCTACTTTCCCAAAAAACTTTGTTTAGGCCCTCAAAACATCTCCGTAAGTTTAGGACCTGAAAAACTGCTAAAAATAGTGAATTGTGCTATAATTAAGGGAACTAAAAAAAATGAAAGAAACGATGGTGGGGGTCCAAGTGGAACAGAAGGGTGGCCACCAATATCTATGTGGATCAATGTGATGGTGAAGGATCTAACAATAATAGTAAATTAACAATAATAGTAAATTTTATTATGCATAGGTTTTTCTACCTTTATCTTTTCCTCCATGTTGATGCATCTTAATGGTTATTAGCTAGGATGGTCATGATTCTTCAGTCCCAATTTCGGAACTAGATTTATTTCTAGGATATTTTCCTATGATTAGGAGTCGAATAGAGCATCAATTTTTGTCTTCTTGACTTGTGGATTTATATGGAAGAGTATGGTAAGTTCCTTCACTTCTTATTTCTTAAGGCTGCTTAGATTCATCCCCTTCTGCATTAATGAATATACAATATTCTCATCCACATATGAGCTTATTTCCACCTAATTATTTGAATATATGGCCATCATATTTTATATATGGCCATCATATTTTTATTCTTAGCATCATTTCTTTGGTTCTTTGACTTGAGCTCTAGATGTAGCTTCCAGCACTTCTCATGTGAATTACCTTCAATTTTACAATGATTTTAGCGGTTGTTTGTATCTTTTCACTAATGTGTTATGGATATTGTATTTTTGTCTTTCCGCCATTTATACTTCCTCTCTTGCTCCTATAAAGCTTAATTGTGATACTTCTACTTTGACCCACATTATATCCCTTTCATTTGGTGCATGTTCTCTTGTTATTGTTCCTGTAGACAAGCCTCATCATTGTTATGGGTTTAAACATCTCTTAATTTTGCAGACAACTATTTAAACCCCTCATATACTTCAGGAGAAATTCTTGGTTCTTTTGAGAGATACCAAAAATTATTTTCATCTTCCTAAATTTCATGTACTCTAATACTCTCAACGCTCGTCTTTGCTTGAAGTAATTCAACTAAAACCATTAGTCACCTAGATACCTGGTAGGGTAGAAATTTGACATTATAAGAGTTTTGAAATCCTCCCACATAATCACTAGAGGATATCCCTCTATTATTAGGGATTATTTGTTGCTTTGCCATCATATCTAAGCATGGCCCTCTAATCTCATATGATAAATAAAAATTCTTGTCCTTCCTCTATGTTCGGAACACTAAAATAAATCTATAACTATTGTAATCAGTGATTTAAATTGAAAGCATCAATCTCACCTTATATGGTTTGATGTATACCTTTGTTTCCATATTGAAGCTATGAATGCTTCATGACTCATGAGCTAGGTTGTTCCTTTTTTCATTCTTTCTTATATTTCCTCTTTGGTTCATCTCTATCCTCCAATTTCCCCTGTGGTTTGGCCTCTATGTTTGAACAAACATCCAACATGTTATCGAGAGCATCCATAAGGAGATTCATGTTATGGTTGATATCTAAATCCTATTCCTCTACCCTTGAGAAAATCTCCTTTGACACATCTTGAGGGTTTTCAATATATTTTTTTGGCCATATGTGGGGTCTTAAAAGTTTCTACTTAAATCAATCTAGATCCCTTGAAAACTACAACAAAATACCCAAATCTACATACTCTGATACCAATATGATTCCTACACTAACTTGCATATTGCACTGGATAGTTCATCACAATACATTTTTTAAAATTATACATAAAATATGAAATATAAATTGACAAGGCATCTAGACTTCTGGATCTTCTAAGTTCAATTTTCTAGCATGCAATATATAAAATGTGGGAAATATAGATTAAACATGAACATAAACAACATCACTTCACTACTAGAAAAATAATTTTAGGGGAGCGTTATCAACCTCCAAAAGCGGAATTAGGGCGGCCATTAGGGGTATATTTTTATATCCTCTTTAAGAGATATGAACAACCCACAAAAGTTATGTCCCCTTCTCTCTACCGCTCTATCTCCCACCCTCTCTTCCTCCCCTCCCTCTGCCCTGTCTCTCCCTCTCCCTATCTAAGCTTTTGTATATCTCTCTCTCTCTCCCACCTCCATCTCTCCATCTCTCCCCCTCTTTATCTCCTTCTCCTGCTCTCTCCCCTTCCCTCCCTTCCTCTCTCTCTCTCCCACAGCCCCCCTCCCTCTCTCTCTCTCCACCTCCATTCCCTCTCTCTCTCTCTCTCTCTCTCTCTCTCCAAATCCATTTCCCATTCCCTCCCACTTCTATCCTTTTTCCATCTCCTCCCCCTCCCCCTCCACCTACTCTCTCTCTCTCTCTCTCTCTCTCTCACACACACACACACACACACAACCATACACACACTCGCTCCCTCCCTCTCTCTCCCCACTCACTCCCCCTGTCTTATCCTCTCTCTCTCTCTCTCTCTCTCTCTCTCTATCTTTCTCTCCCACTCTCCCCCCTACCCATTTCCCTCCCTCTACTGATCCCCCTCTCCGTAACCCACCCTCTCTCTTTCCCTATTACCCTCTCTATCTCCCTCTCTCCCTCTCTCTCTCTCTCTCTCTCACTTTCACTCTTCCCCTCCCCCTCTCATACTCTCTTCCCATACCATATCCACCCTCCCCCTCCCCCTCCCCCTCCCCTTCAACCGCCCTTCCCCACCCTCCCCCTCTCACTCTCCCTCTCCATATTCTCTCTCTCTCTCTCTCTCTCTCTCTCTCTCTCTCTCTCTCGCCCCACTCCTCTCTCATTACCCCACTCTCCCCCTCCCCCTCCCGCTGTCTCTACCGCTCTCTCCCCCCCTATATTTCTCCCATTCGTACCCCTATCTTTGTCCCTCTCCCTCTCTCTCTCCCTCTCTCTCCCCCCATCTCCCCCTCCCTACCCATCTCTATCTCTCCATCTCCACCTCCCTCTCTCTCTCTCTCTCTCTCTCTCTCTTTTTGTCACTCTCTCCCCTTCCCCTTCAACCACCTTCTCCCCACCATCGCCCTCTCCCTATCCCTCTCCCTCTACCCTCCCTCTAGCTGTCTCTCCCCCCACAACACCTTTCTCTTTCCCCTTATCTCATTCCACCCCCCCTCTCTCTCCCCTACCCCTCCCCCTATCTCTACACTCTCCCCCCCCTATATTTCTCCCATTCCTCACCTATCTCTCTCCCTCTCTCTCCCTGGCTCTCTCTCTCCTTCTCTCCCTCCATAGTCATCTCTCTGTCTATATCTCTCCCTCCCTCCCCATTTGTGTCCCTCTCTCCATTCTTCCTCCAATACCTCTCTCTCGCTCTCTCCCTCGCTCTCTATCCCCCTCTCGCAGTCTATGTTTCTCTCTGTCTCTCTGTCTCTCTCTTTCTCTCTCTATCTCTCCCCCCTTCCACCCTCCTCTCTCCATCTCTCTCCTTCTTTTTTCCCCTCCCCCTCGCCCTCCCACTCACGATCCCCACTCGCCCTCTCCCACCGTCTCTCCTTCCCTCTCTCACTCTCACTTTCACTCTCCCCCTCCCTCCCTCATTCTCTCTTCCCCTCCCCTCTCCCTGTAACTCTCTCTTTCTATATATATATATCTCTCTCTCTATCTCCCCTTCAACCTCCCTATTCCCACCATCCCCTTCTCCCTCTCTCTCTTTCCCCCTCTCTCGCTCCACCCCCCTATCTCTCTCCCCTCATTCACTCACCCTCTCTCTCTCTCTCTCTCTCTCTCTCTCTCTCTCTCTCTCAACCGCCCTTCCCCCCCTGCTCCCCCTCTCCCTCTCTCTCTCCCTATCTCTATCTCCCCACCCCTATTCCTTGCCCCCCTCTCCCCATATCTTGCTCAACCTCCCTCTCTCTCTCCCTCTCCCTCTCCACCTACCCCTCTCTCTACCACTCTCGTCGCCCTCTCTATTTCTCCCCTTCCCCCCCTTCTTCTCTCTCTCTCCCACTCCCTCCCTCCCTCTCTCTTTCTCCCCCTCCCCCTCCCTCTCTCTCCTCTTGCCTCTCCCTCCACTCCCTCTTCCCCTAATCTCTCTCTCTCTCTCTCTCTCTCTCTCTCTCTCTATATATATATATATATATATATATATATATATATATATATATATCGAACAAAAAAACCCACACACTCACTCCCTCCCTATCTCTCCTCCCTCTCCCCCCTCTCTTCTCCTCTCTCTCTCTCTTTTTCCCCACCATCCCACCTCTCTCACCTCCCCTTCCCCTCCCGCCCCAAACTCTATCTTCGCCTGCGCCTCTGCTATCTACCCACCCCCTCTCTCCCCTGCCTCCTTGCTCTCTCTATCCCTCTTTCTCTATCTCTCTCTCCTTCTCACCCACTCCTCTCTCTCTATCTCTATCTCCTTCTCACCCCACTCCCCTCTCTCTCTTTCTCTCTCTCTCTCTCTTCCCACCCTCCTCTCTCCGTCTCTCTCCCACTATCCCCTCTACCCATCACCCTCCCTCTCCTGATCTCCCTCTCCCTCTCTCACCCTATCTCCTTCCCTATTCTGCTCTCTCTCTCTCTCTCTCTTGCCACCATCCCTCCTCTCTCTCACTCGCTTCCCTTCCACTTCAAACACCCTATCTCCCCCTCTTCCTCTCCCTCTCTCCCTCCCTCTACCCCCTTGCTCTCACTCTCCCTCTCTCTCTCTATCTCTCTCTCTCGCTTAGCCCACTCCTCTCTCTTCGCCCCACCCTCTCCCCCTCCCCCTCCTCTTGTCTCTACCAGTCTCTCCCCCATATGTTTCTCCCCTACCTCCCCATATATCTCTCCATCTACCTAACTCTCACCTTCTCCCTCTATCTCTCCTTCTATTTACACCCCTCCCTCCTCATCTCTCTCTCCATCCCCCCCCTCCCTCCTCATCTCTCTCTCCCTCTCTCTCCACGTCCCTTTCACTTTCCCTACCACTTCCCCCCTCTCTTCCTCCCCCTCCCTCTCTCTCCTCCTACCTCTCCCTCCACTGCCCCTCCCCCCTACTCTATCTCTCTGTCTCTCTCTGCCTATATCTCTCTCTCTCTACCCGTAACCCTTCCTCTGTATCTACCGCTCTCTCCCCCTTATCTTTCTCCCTTGCGTCCCCCTATCTCTCTCCCTCTCCATCTCTCTTCCCTTCTCCCTCTATCTCTCCCCTATCTCTCTCCCTCTCCCTCTCTCTTACCTTCTCCCTCTATCTCTCCCTCTATCTACCCCCTTCTCTCTATCTCTCCCCCCTCCCTCCCCATCTCTATCACTATATCTCCCCCTCCATCCTCATCTCTCTCTCTCTCTCTCTCTCTCTCTCTCTCTCTCTCTCTACCTCCCTTTCTGTTTCCCTCCCATTCCCCCCCCTCTCTCTCCCCCTCCCACTCTCTCCTCCTACCTCTTCCTCCACTGCCCCTCCCCCTAATCTCACTCTCTCTCTCTCCCTCTCTCTCTCTCTCTCACACACACACACTACCTCCCCCTCCCTTTCTTTCTCTCCCCTCATCACTCTCTCCCTCTACCTCCTCCCCCCCTCTCCCTACTCCCCCCTCCCACTTTCCCCCTCTCACCTTCCCCCTCCCCCTCTCTCCTGCTACCTCTCCCTCAACTTCCCCTCCACCATACTGTCTCTCTCCCTCTCTCTCTCTCTCCCTCACACACACACACAGGCTCACTCCCTCCCCCTCTCTCCCCCCTACCTCCCCCTCTCTTCTCCCCTGCCCCACTCTCTCTCTCTCTCTATATATATATCTCTCTCTCCCCTCTCACCCTCTTCTCCCCATCTCTCTACTGCTCTCTCCCCCTCCCCTCTCCCTCCCTCTCCTTATCCCCCTCTCCCTCTCTGACACTCTCTCCTTCCCTCTTCCCCTCTCTCTTTCTCTCTCTCTCTCCCCACCCCTCTCTCTTCCCCCCTCTTGATCCACCCCCCCTCTCTCTCTGCCTCCCCCTCCCGCTCTATCTACCACTCTCTACCCCTATATCTTTCTCCCATGCCCCCCCTATCTATCTCCCTCTCCCTCTCTCTCTCGTTCTCCCTCTCTCTCTCCCTCTCCCCCCCCTCTCTCTCTCCCCCTCCCTCCCCATATCTTTCTCTATCTATCTCCCCCTCCCTCCCCATATTTCTCTCCCTCTCTCTCCCTTGCCTCTTTCTCTGTCTCTCTCTCACCCTGCATCCACCTCCCCCTCCCTCCCTCCCTCTCTCTCTCTCTCTCCCTCCTCCTACCTCCCTATCTCTCCCCTTCCCCTTTCCCTCCCTCCCTCCCTCTCCATCTCTCCATCTCTCCCTACCCCCCCCCCCCCCCCTCTCTCTCTCTCTCTCTCTCTCTCTCCCTCTCCCCTTCCTCCATCTTCATCTCTCTCTCTCCCCCTCCTCTTTCTCTATCTCCCACCCCTCACTCTTATTATCCCTCTCTCTCATTATCACCATCATATCATCTAAGAACTTAAAGCATGCCATTTAACAAACAAAAACATAATTATCATTATCATAACCATATCATTTAAAAAATACTATCCACATCACGTAACAAACAAAAACATGTTATCAATTAGAAATCAACAATCATCATATTATGTAAGAAACATAATCATTATATGATCTTACAAATAATAAAACAAATACATACATAAACATATACAAATTAAACTTGCAAAAATTGTCAACATAATATTACCCTTCAATGCAATCATATCATCTAATTAGGAAAAACACAACCATCATATCACATAAACAAACAAAAATTGCTTTCATTTTAGAAAACACATAAAATACACCAACATTTACTTATCAATATAAACAAAAGCCTTCTATACATAAATATCAATGTCATGTCATCTAAAAAATAAGATATATTTTTAAAAATTACAACCTATGGGTACATTTAAAAAAAAAAAAAAAAAAAAAAACTTTTTTTAAAGCATCTTTTCATGTTTGAACAAACAAATGCATATATTTCACATATCATATATAAATAAAACAATTCTACTAATAAAACAATTTAGACTATTTTATATCATCCAATTTTCAAATCATAAATAGTTACATATAATAAAAGAATACAAAGATATCCTTTCACATTATAAACCATCACATATAAATCAAAAAATTCAATTAAAAAAATATTCCTTTCTTTATTATATAATTTCAATTAATAAGTAATTATAAAAATACAAATCTGACTAAACAATTCAAATATAATAATTAACTAAAAAACTCATGCACTAATAACAATATAAATATAAATATAAATCATATAAATCTAATATTATATAATATAGAACAATAAATTTAATTATATGATATTAATTTAATTTTATATAAGTATTTATTGAATAACCTAAATATTTAAAATAACATAAGATAAAACATGAAATTTATGGAATGTAAACAATAATTTATACACAAATTTAAATGAGTAATGATACGGGAGTTCAAAATTAATGTTTAAAATCTATAATGATATAAAAATGAAAATTAATATATATATAGATAATTAATGGTGAATAAAACAGAGCTACTGGATGGGAGATAATAGCTTGAGAAATGACATATAGCTTTAACATCTATGACAAAGTGAAGAAGAGATAATCGCTTGCAGGCATCTATGAAGAGAAGTGGCGTATAGCTTTAACATTTATGACAAAGTAAAGAAGAACAATGATTCCACAGAAGGCTAAATATAATTATTTAGGGAAATTTATCTTGATACATGAGACAGTAAATTGATGATATATAAACTAAACTGAATAAATTAAATATTTAAAATAACAAAATCAAATATTTAAAAAAAGAAAAGATAAAACATGAAATTTATGGAATGTAAAACAATAATTTATACACAAATTTAAATGAGTAATGATAGTGGAGTTCAAAAATTAATGTTTAAAATCTATAATGATATAAAAATGAAAAATAATATATACATACAAAATTAACGGTGAATAAAACAGAGTGGATGGGAGATAATGGCTTGCGGGCATCCGCTAAGGGAAATGGCATATAGCTTTAACATCTATAACAAAGTGAAGAAGAACAATGATTCCAAATATAATTAGATAGAGAAATCTATCTTAATACATGAGACAGTAAATTGATGATATGTAAATTAAATTGACTAATGATATATAAACTAAACTGATGATATATGTGATTAATAACTAACAGAATCATAAAGTAATAAAATAACCATACCAAAATAAATACCAGAAGCATACCTGTCATGGCTGCAACAAATATGACACAACGTCTTTCATTCGTCTCGTCCATGCAAATCCCTTCTCTATCGATGAAACAACAACTCGGCTCTTCAATAACACATAAAAACGAACACACACAATGTATACACAACCCAAAGTCACAGCCACACGGAGATAAACAAGTTGTCTTCAATAATCTTCGTAAGTTGTCTTCGTACAATGCCTAACTTGGTGTTAGGTTCCACCTGCAATCGAACCTAAAACTCAACGATTACAATTGTTTTGCTAATTCGCCTGTTGATAGAAACCTGTTTTGCTAAATGGCCGCTGAAGCCTGTTTTGCAATGTTGTCTCTCCTGCTATTTTTGCTGGTTGTGTCTACTCTACTTGTGTACCAGCCGATGAATGAGTTAAATTGACTCCCCAGATGGTTGTGTCTCCTTTACATTGAGTGTGCACTCAATCAATGTGGGGAGAATGAGATACAATAACTCGCCAGATATTTGAAGACCACTTACGAAGATATTTCATTTCGGACTATTCGTCTAAAAGGATCCTTACCGTTAAACAAATCTTGATCGACCGTTAAAAGGAGCGGACCACAACGTCTATAACCAAAAAGAATGCTTCAAAAGCTTTCCATGAAAAAAAGCTGAAGATGGTTTTTCAAGAAACAAGAAAAAATATCTGCACTTATTTCGGATATTCTTTAAATGATCCTTCTCATTAAAACAACCGTTAAAAGGAGCGGAGCACAACGTCTATAACCAAAAAGAATGCTTCAAAAGCTTTCCATGAAAAACGCTGAAGATGGTTTTTCAAGAAACAAGAAAAAATATCTGCACATATTTCAGATATTCTTTAAATGTTCCTTCCCATTAAAACAAATCTTGATGGACCGTTAAAAGGAGCGGACCACAGCGTCTATAACAAAAAGAAACTTAGAATGCTTCAAACTCTTTCCAACAAAAAAGGTGAAGATGTTTTTCAAGAAAAAGGGTTCAAGAAATTCTCTTCACCTCCACGTCATCAATCCACGTCCCATGTGAAGTAGTTCGGTTCTCTTCAATTTGGAAGGTTTGGTGGAAATTTTGATACTCGGTACTAAGTACTTCATGTAATCTTGCCCTTTTCTGGTCCTCTCCTTTTTTTTCTGCCATCAGCGAGTAATATTATTTAGAGTAGTTATCGTAGAGAGCTCGTTATATTTCTCTATTTCGATCTTAACGCATCCAATATAATTGCCTATGTTTATTTTTAAGTTATATTTTATGTATTTTTAATATCAAATTAAATTTAATGTCAAAGATTTTTAAATGCTTGAACGCTTGAATTTAAGTTTTTGAATATGTAGAATTCTAGTAAGTCATGGTTTATGGTATTTTAAAGTATTGAATTTATTTATTCATTTCAAAATATATTTTAACTAAAAATAAATCATAATTTTTCTTAAAATTGAATCTCCAAATTCTAATGAAAAATGGCATTTCATCTATAAATTAAATCCTATTCTAATATAATGTGTTTTCCAACTCAAGATTAAAATGAAGTCAAGCTTAATTTATAAATTTCCATTGGAAGTATGTTCCTTTTAATTCTTGTATTGCTCATTTAAATCCATTTATAACATCTAAGATAAACTAAAGTCACTCCTTATATAGTTTTATTTTATATGTACATTTCATTGTATTAAATTTTCTTTCTACTCCTATTAATTTTTTGTTAAATTATATTTTCTTTGTTTTGATTTTCTTTTAATATATTTGTTTTGTTTTGTTTTGTATTAAAGGTATTTTTTTGTTAAAATAGTTTGTATGGTTTTAAAGTTTTTTTTACTTTTTTTTCTTCTAATTTTAGATATATTTTCTCTAAGCTTATTTGGTTTTCCGTACAATATGTAATAACCAAATTTTATTAAAATATTTATCCTAGAGTTTAAGAGAGAATATTTATCTTTTTATTTTCCAAACAACTATAATTTTTTCTAGAGCATTATGTGATGGAGAATATGATTGCTTTTCACTTATACCACAAATCATGTCCTTCAAAACATACAAAAAAATATATTTGCATGTTATACATGTCCACTATAGAGAAGATTCATTATTATTTTCAGAACAATCATGGCCAACTAAACCTCTCAAACCTCTCAAGGGTTACGTTGTCTCTACCCATGGTTTGATATATTACACATCACATCCATATAACAAGAAATCTCTCAACAATGTCCCTACCCATGGTTTGATGTATTTCGCATCACATCCATATAAAAATAAATCTCTCAACAAGAGTACACACCTCATCATAAGAATTTTTACCATTGTACCAAAATATTCCTTATAAAGAAGACTTGACAATGAAGCCATTTACAACATGCCTCTCTCCTTTACGACCTCACTCTACATTTTATTCCTTCGTCTATGGATAATATGTAAGAACTATGCTTTTCAACTATTCTAATCTATAGAACATCTCCTCAATACCTTCAATGTAATTAATAACCCTTGCATGTGTAGTATGGTATGCCCTTATAACTTTTGACATAACATCTATAACTCATTTAATTTTTAATTCATCATATTCGATATAATGCAATAAAAAACAATGCAATTTATTTGGTTTGAGGTAACATAATTTCCATATATCACCATAGTCATTTATACACATGATTTAAACAACAAGAACAAGTGCTCAATTCTAATTTTTTCATCTCTAGCTACAAAATATATAGAAATATCTTAGATTGCATTTTTAGTCACTAGACACAGAATATAAAGGAAATACACTTCTATATGATTTCTTCTTAAAATTTAGCTAGAAAATAATGTTATTGTATCTTAAAATCTGTTTTGATTTTTTTTTTTCATGACCAGAATCACTTGCATAGATGATAATAATAAGAAGACAAAATGTTGACATCCCAAATTTTGTGATTTCATATACATACTTAATCACTATTCATTATTGATCATTCTTTTACGCATTTGTTAATATTTGTAGCTCTCCTATTTGAGTTGAGTTGTAATGTGCATTAAGGAATCTAAAT
>JAXQQM020081300.1:0-17962 GCA_034641835.2 Pinus albicaulis | reverse complement strand
AATGCATATGTGTATCCAACAAATTCCAGATAAAGTGGTAATTTGGATTTTGAATACAGGACAACATACATATTGATGGGTTATATTTTCAAATTTTGAAATCATAAAAGCATAGGTCTGTTCATGGAGCTTTCACCCTTTATAATTGCACACATGTTTTTATAGCTTCTACAGTTAGAAGTTAAACTGTAGAAACAAAAAATAGTGATTAATAGCAAAGTAAACATATATTTTTAATGAATTTCCCTTTGACAATTTATATGCAAATGTTGATAAGAATAAGAATCCCTGATTTTTATGCTTTCTATTGCCAATAGTTGCTTTAACGTTTTCTTAAAATGAAGGAAAGACCTAGAATATATGCAAATTGTTGGAATTTATGGTTATTCCTAACAACAAAGAGGAAATAAAAGTTCCTCTTCTAACACAGAGAAATCAATGAAACAATGTGGATAGAGAGATGAAATAAACACTCTATTTCATTAAAAAATTGAATTGTTACAAAAATGAGATTCCTCAGAACTTATGTTGTTCTAGATTTACAACAAAAATTCTTCAGGCTGCTACACTCACACAACGCTCTTACAAATTTTTGATTCACTGCCCTCGGGCATACACACAGTCTCTGCTTTCTGTTTTAACACACATAGTCATTACACTCTCTTTCATTTCTGCCTTCGGGCATATTCACTATATATCTCTTCACAATCTATTACATTATATATATATATATATATTATAAACACTTTATGTTTATAATATATATGTCAAAAACATACATAATCTAAGTTTAAAATTAAAACATAACAAAACTTATATCGCCGTGGCATAAATCATATAAAACTTTTAAACTAAGGTTTACAAACCTTATGAAAATTTCATTTCGCGAATTTTAAAATCGAAAACAAAACCCTTTTTAATAATTCATCACATCCATTGAAGGTCCTGGTTGACTGGACTTCAAACAATGCAATACACTCACTATTGGTCCGTTGCTTGGTGACTTGGCATTGGCGGGTCAACCTTTATCACATGGTTTGAAAGATGGTATGACGTAAGAACCAAACCATGCGGTATGAATGCGATTGGTCGAGAGTTGTGCTGCGTGGACATGGAGGGCTCCACAACCGTTGATGTGGGGGCATTCAAATTCAAAACAAGTGGCGTGTTAATGAAATGGTTGGTGAGTGGTTTTAATGTGGTAGATGAATGAATAAGACGTGGGGTTGCAGAAGTTTGAATGCGGAATTAAAGAGCAGGGTTGCGTGGTCAAGCCACGAATTTCTTAATTAAACTTGGGCTACGGCTTGTGAACCAAAATTTGGTTTTGTAGAGAAATTAAACTCAGAGTTGAATGCGAGGTGGAGTGTAAAACGAAACTGGTTTTCAACTGCTCATGTCCTTTCACAAAAAAAACTCACATCAGAATTCAAACTTGTTGTCCTGCTACTCAAGTTCGCAGTTGGAATTAATTTCCAACACTCCCACTTAATTACAAGTGTTGTTCTCTTGCATACCCAGAAATTTTCTTAAATAATTAAAAATCTTATGCCCTAATGGTTTTGTCAAGATATCATCAAATTGCTCTTCTGTTCTACAATGTTGCAAAACAATTTCTCCATTGTTCACTAACTCCCTGATGTAGTGATACTTTGCATCAATGTGTTTTGTTCTTTTATGGAACACTGAATTCTTGCATAAAGCTATAGATGAGCTTATCACAATAAAATATTTCACCTTTTACCTGTTCATGACACAAACTTCTCAACATTCTCCTCATTCATACTGCTTGACATGCTGCTGCTGTAGCTGCCACATACTCTACCTCTGCTATTGATAGAGCCATAATTGGCTATTTCTTAGAAGCCCATGAAATGGCTCCTGATCCCATATGAAAAACATATCCAAAGGTTCTTTTCCTGTCATCTATACTTCCAGCCTAGTCACCGTGAGTATATCCAATCAATTCAAATTTTTTTGAAGTGGTGTATAAAATTCCATACCTCTTTGTTCCTTTCACATACCTCAGAATTATTTTTATTGCTTGCCAATGTGCCTCCTTTGGCCTTTCCATAAATCTGGAAATTAGACTCACAACATTCATAATATCTGGCCTAGTTGCAGTCAAATACATAAGGCTGCCAACTATGCTCTTATACAAAATTGGATCAAAATCCTTGTTGCTGTCTTCTTTCCTCAGTTTTAATCCCATCATTGTAGGAGTAATTGCTGCCTTGCAATATTTCATATTAAATCTTTCCAAAACTTCTTTTACATATTTTTTTTGAGAAATAAAAATTTATTTTCATTTTTCTCTACTTCTATTCCTAAGAAGTATCTCAACAATCCCATATCAATCATCTCAAATTCTTCTTTCATGACTTTTTTAAAATTTTCAATGAGGTAAGCATTATTAATTGTGAATATAACATCATCAACATACAAAACAACAATGGGAATCTTACCATCCTTTTCTTTGATGTATAATGTGGGTTCTCCTTCACATTTATTAAACCCATTTTCTAGTAGATAGGCATCGATCCTACTGTACCATGCTCTTGGTGCTTGTTTCAACCCATATAGAGCTTTCTTCAATCTGCATACATTGTGCTCTTGGAATTCTTTATCATAGCCTAGAGGTTGTTCAACATAGAACTATTCCATAAATACTCCATTTAGGAATGATGATTTCACATCCATTTGATAAACTTTCCACTTGTATTGTGTTGTTATGGACAACATTGCTCTTACTGTTTCCATTCTTGTAACTAGTGCAAAATTTTATTCATAATCTCTTCCTTGTTGTTGCTTATAGCCTTTGACAACAAGTATGGTCTTGTGCCTCTCAATATTACCTTCAACATTGCTCTTGGTTTTATAAACCCATTTACCTCCAATTACTTCCTTTCCTTTTAAGAGATCAACTAATTCCCATGTCTTGTTCTTCTCTATTGCATTTATTTCTTCATCCATAACATCTATCCATTTCATATCTTTTACAGCTTCTTCAAAATGAATAGGATCTTCTACATGATAGTATAATACAAATAAAGAGTTCATACCTTATTCTTGCTCATAAATTTCATTCAGAATTATGAATCTGGTTCCTCTTTCACTTGTTGAACATGTGCTTGTAGAAGCACTCAAATCTGCTCCTTGTGATGTGCTTGGAGAAGCACTGTCATCAGTTCTCAAGGGTGTTCTCATACTTTCTTGTGGTGTCCCTTGCTATCCTTGTGTTGGTCGAGGTGGTGCTGCTAATGAGGGATGTCTTTCAGTGATTTCTTCCTCATCTTCATCATGAGACAAACATGTTTTACATTCATTGTTTTCTCAATGCTTCCATCCCAAGCTTCTTCTTCAATAAATTGTACATCTCTGATTATCATAAATTTCTTGGTGGATGGGTTATAAAATCTGTGTGCCTTGGATTCTTCATTGTATCCAACAAATATGCACTTCTCCCCCTTACTCTCCAACTTCTTCCTTAGCTGATCTGGAATGTGTGTATAAGCCACACAACCAAAAACTCTCATGTGGGTGACAAACTGTTTGATGCCACTCCATGCTTCTTCAAGAACTCTGTTCATTACACTCTTTGCTAGGCATCTATTCAAGACATATGCTGCAAAATGTACATCTTCATCCCAATATTCATTTAGTAAATGTTTTTCCTTCAACATGCTTCTTACCATGTCTATGATGGTTCTGTTTTTCCTTTCAAAAACTCCATTTTGCTGCTTTGTATACCTTACTGTAAATTTCTTGTGTATCCCATTTTTTCTGCAAAGATGTAGAAATTATTTGGAGATATATTCTCCTCCTCTGTCTGTTCTTAAGACTTTAATATGCTGCCCACTTTGATTCTCAACTAGAGCTTTAAAGTGGTAGAATTTCTCAAACACTTCACTTTTCAATTTCAATAAATAAACCAATGTTTTTCTTGTGTAATCATCAATAAATTTCACCATATAGTGGCTATCTACTAATGATGTTGTTTTCCCTGGTCCACACAAATCAGGTGCCTTTGCCCTTATGCTCTTTCCTGATGGAAAAATTTCTCTGTGTTGTTTGCCCAAGATGCAACCTTCACATAGGCTGTCTCGCTTTTCAATCAATGGTAATCCCTTTACCATTCCTTTTCTGTGCAACAAGTTAAGACCTCCAAAGTTGAGATGTCCAAATCTCAAATGCCATAACCAGTTTTCATCTTTTGCTTCTCTTTGGAATGTCTCTTGTGTCACTACTTCCATTGTAGCTCCTTTCTTCAAATCTACTCTCATCTTGAAAGGAAACATTCTGTTTCTTGTCATCTTCACCTGTGAAATCCTCCGCTTGCTTGGCGGTATGTCCATGATGGTACATGGGTGAAAATGTGAATTTGGGTTACACTTTTTGCCATTTTTTGAGAAAAAGCTTTCATTTTTTTCGGTTCTTCAACTTTCTGCAAGCTAAAACATTTTTTCTGTTTAGAATTTCATTTTGCAATAAAAATAAAAGCTGTCAGAAATTTTGTTAGCTTTCTATCACTTATTTTTTGGAATTTTTTTATACATATTTGATATGTCAACTTAGTGTTTCTTTGAGTGTGTGTTTTTTAACAATCAACGGATTCATAAGAAGTCATGTTAATATGCAATGTTGTATTCTTTGAATTTTTTTTTTGATAAAAAAAATGTGTTACAACAATTTAGACAGAGTCTACTTCAGTTTCATCATGTTTACAAAGCCAATGGATGCATATCATAATTACTAGATTTTTTTGAACTGGCCCAATATAAAAAACTGCATATTTTGAATATGTTTCACGATGCAAGAATTTTCTTAACATATAAGTTATAAACTAAAAATATAAAAGCTACCCATTAGAGATGATAGACCAATGTAATGTTCCATAATTTTTCCATTTTTTTTTACAATGTATTTTGGAAGATACATAATTTTTATTTCACTGAATCATAATAACCTTCAGAAATTGTTTGCGTCTGTTTTATTACAAAATTAATTAAAATTATCAAATATTTATGAAATTCCATAAAAGTTATATTTCCTGAAAGTAGATTCAACTCTGAAAATGCTTGTTTTGGTTCCGATAGTTAATTCAGAATATTTCATGGAGTTTAATTAGTCCAAAGTTGTAGAAACGTATTCAGGGCTTGGCTCTGTGTAACTGGTGATGCCTTAGTTCGGCCGAACTCTTAAACAATGTTCGGCTGAACTGTTTTTTGTGCCGATGGCCTTTTAAGTCCAGCGACAAAAAAGTTCGGCCGAACTATTTATAAAAAGTTCAGCTGAACTTTTACCTAATTTTCCGTCGGCCGAAAAGTACCGCTGAGCCCCTCCAAAAATACATTTCGTGGCAATATAAATTGCCGTGAAATCATTCATTATTTTCACATATTTTCGCACATTTGGTTTGATTTTACAAAGGTCTTGATCTGATTTTGCAAAGAATTGTTTTGGGTTTAAGGAATTTTATTGAAGATACATTCAAAGGACTTTTCTTTGAGACACATTATTTTCGTACATTTGATCTGATTTTTCACAGAATTGTTTTGGGTTTAAAGAATTTTCTTGGAGGTACATTCAAAAGACATTTCTTGGAGGTATGTGATACAATTTTTTGGATGTTTTTTGGGATTCATGTTTTATTTATTTTTAAGTATGGATTTGGACTTAATTTCGAAAGGACACTTTTGGGTCTTGGGTTGAAGTAAATCTTTTATAATGAATTTTTAAAATGAGTTTTTGTGTAACTTTTTAAATGAATTTTTTTTGTAAGACTTAGAAGGAAATTTTTTGAACTTCGTTTCATTTTTATAAGACATTTTTTTCTTGAATTTTTTAAAGTAAGTGTTTTGGATTGGAATATGTATTTTTTGCAAAATTTTTAAAATGAGTTTTTTTTACATCAAATCTTTTGTGATGTTATTTTTAATTGAGTTTTTGTCTAAATTTTTGAAGGAATTTTTTTTAACTTCATACTCTATTATCATGGGAAATCGAAGGAATTGTACAAGAAAATATGATCGAAAAAGAGACCTTGAGAAACGTAGAGAAGAGACGAGACAAACTCGCAAAATAAAGATAGAAGCACTCTCAAATATTGAAGGGGAAAATCAACCCCAACTAGAAGTTGAAACAAGTATGTAAATGTAAATATTATGATTTTGATATATTTAAAATTTTCCTAGTGTAAAATGTGAAGCTTAATTTTTATTTGATGAACTAATTTGAAAAATATTTTGCAATGTAAATAGAGAGAGATATTCCTCAAAACATTGATGATGAGATCAAAATTTTGAAAGAGAAAGTGAAAGAGATATTGAACCAATGATTGAGGATGGTGAAAATGTTGAAAGAAATTCAAATGAAGAAATTGAATCACAAGGTATGTACACACACACACACACACACACACACACACACACACACATATGTTGAACACATGCACATTTTATTGAAATTATACATATATTTATTAATTTAGTTGTTTATTGAATATGTAAACTTATTATGTACTATTTATTCGAATATGTACAGATGAAATCAATGTCGATGATGAGATGTTAGAAAATGTTGACACTTACACATATGGAGATAAAAAAGCTGACCATTATATACAATATCGTGTTAACCGCATTTTTGATAAGTATTTCATAAAGGAAAAGGTGACAGTTCAAGCCCAAATGTTGAAAGGTCTCCTATCATTAAGGAAATTAAAAGAAGCTACGACTTTATTGGGTATTCGAAAATCAACCAAAGATAAAAAATGAAGGAAAATGTGATACAAAATATAAATAGTGCTATAAATTCAATTAGAAGATCTAGATAGAAAAATGTTTCAGTTGTACGTAGAGAAATACATATGGCAGTGGTTTCATCAAGTACTAAAGAGAATCACTTGGTAAAATCTATGGCACGAGCATTAGGAACCTCGCGAAAAACTTTGCACAAACATCAGAAATTTCGGTTGCAAATAGATGTAAATGATGAACTTGCTTGTTGGAGAGCTATTTGTAGGCAACCATACAAAGATAGACTTGGAGAAAATGTTAAAAAAATAATATATGAATATTGGAAGAACAATTCGCATGTTTCACCAACTGCAAGGCATGTGATGCGAAGAAGAATAACATGAAATCAGTACGAAGAACATGAAAAACATCTCTTGGAAACCACTCAGATAGAGTTATTCAACAAGTTCAAAGAAGAGAATCGTCAAATTCAAGTTTCACTCAGTGCTTTTGTTCAACAAAAACCATGGTATGTAAAACCTATCACCATACGCGACACTTGTTGTTGTCGTTATCATGTGGAATTTGAGTTATATTATGACACATTCCTTGATTTTGGTAGAAAATTTTGGAAGGATTCACCTCCTCCTTCCACTATCCGTGATTTGATATCTCAAATTCTATGTGAAAGAGAAAGTGATGAACTGTTTTATGAAAAGAAATGTGTTGGTGGTAAAAAGTACGATGATTGTGAAAATTTTACTAAATTTCAAAACAAATATCATACTGATATAAATGATCAATCATTGTCCAACATGAAAGTGAAATGGAGGAGATATGAATATATCCGTACATCGATTTAAGGTGCAAATAGTGTTAAAATAATTGAATTACTAGAAGAAGAAATTTTTGTGATAGATTTTTTGAGAAAGTTTGAGGTAGAAATTTACAAATACACCAAGCATTCCCATAGAGCTCGATGGCAAGACTTGCAATTCAAAAAATCCTGTGAATTTTTTCCACCAGGGACCATTTTGTTAGTAATTGATTTTGCAGAAAACTACACATTTGTTCCACAAAAAGAAATTCAGAGTGAATGCTATCATTCTTACCAAGTCTCCATGCTTGTCCATATTATATATAGACATGCCTAACAAAACATCGATCATATAGAAAGCACCAGTGAAAATTGACATATTATTAAAGACTATCACTTTTATATCAGTGACGATTGTACACATGATACATATTTTGTACAACATTGTTTTGGGAAAAATTATGATTCCTTGAAAAACCGTGGAATAACATTCAATGGAAATTGGATATGGTCAGACGGATGCACATGTCAATTTAAATCTGCATGACCATTCTTTTGGTTGTGTTGTCTTCATAAGAAAACCTGCATTAAACATTGTTGGAATTTCTTTGGGACTGGCCATGGAAAAGGAGAACATGACGATGCAGGGGCATACATAATACGAGCACTTCGAAGATATCAAATGAATCCCTTTGCAAGCTGACTTGTGGATGCGAAAGAATTTGTTCAATGGTGCATCGCTGCTCTAAGCCATGAGACTAACTGATCAAGGGAAGTGCGAAGGTACATTCAATTTAATTTTTATTGGATATCTAATTTTAAACAGTGTCCATTTATCACAATGATTATATTTGATTGTATTTTGATATCACATTTACATTCTTCTTTAAATTTTCCATATAATGGTTTTTTTGGCATATTGGGATCGAAGACGTAGATAGATCAATTGGAAATGACGTTGAAACAATAAAAGTGACTCGAAAATTGCATTCAATTAAAACAAAGTCGTCCATAAATGTGTTTGCATTGGATAAAAGAAAATATTCTTGTTTTTGTCATGTTTGCATATACAACAAAAATTCTAATGATGTTTGTGAAAACAAAATGTATGTAAAAGATTGGAAACATACATAGCTAAATAAAAACGGAAAAATGTCTGTTGCAGTGTTTGAAGAAATGAAATCAAAGGAGACTAGAATATCATCCGATGGTGATCGAGTTTATGATCTTGTTAGAGAAGGTAACATTTTAATTGCTTTCTAATGATAAAGATCTAGAAATAAATTTGAATATGTATAATTTTGTTAAGTTTGTTTTATTGTGAAGGAGATGTTTTTGCTGTAATTGCACCTACTGACAACGATGAAAATGTGAAGTATCATTTGATGCGTTGCACTAAATAAAAGATGAAATTATTAGAAGACTATAATGATCACGGATTTCCATATGAAAGAGGATATATTATACTGAAAGGTTATTTTTTCAGACAAACTAATCAAAGTGGGGATTTTTTTTACTTTGAGGACTATGAACTTGATTTCATAAGTTTTCAATATAGTCACTTGGTGTGTGCAGCACGCATAAAGTTGATCGAGGTTCAATCAAAGAAAAAAATCTAAAATTAAGAAATGGAAAATTTCAAAATCCGATCATGAACGAATTATTGAAGATGGCATTCCATTGGAATTTTTTTGATTGAACTGCCCAATAATTTATTCTCTTTGGATTATATGTTCTAGAACTGCCAATACTCAATTAAAAATTGAGCTACCTTGTTATGTTATCTATGCAAGTGTTTGCACATGTACAAATTGTTTTGGTACATATACACTCTAGTATCAATTGAAAGTAGCTTTTCTATACATGCATTGATGAAAAATGTTTCATGTATTGGATATATATATATGTTTTAGAATGCAATTAGCTGTTCAAGTAGTTTTAATATGTGCATTGATGAAAAATGTTTCACGTACTCAATATATATGTTTTAGAATGCAATTAACTGAAAGTAGTTTTTCTATGTGTATTGATGAAAAATGTTTCATGTACTAGATATATACACAAACTCAATGCAAGCTCAGTTTTTCTTGTGGGATTTTTTGGTAAAAAGTATCCACAATGTAAATAAATCATCCACAGTATAATTTTGTACGAATATTCCTTTCAGAAAAGAGACTCAGAGCACTTCTCCGACTTTTGGTGGGATTTGACCCACATCTCTAGTATTCCTGACTGAAAATCTAGTACAAAATTTGTCTGTCCAATGGTCGAATATGTTCTATGTGCATTGATGAAAAATGTTGTGCATGTATTGGATATATATATATATATATATATATATATATATATCTGTGTGTTCTAGAATGCAATTAATTGTTCAAGTAGTTTTCCCAAGTGCATTGATGAAAAATGTTTCACGTACTGAATATATATGTTCTAGAATGCAATTAACTGAATGTCATCAATTTACCAATTTATAAATCAACAAGGATACCTAGTTGAGTACGTTAATGACATTGAACCCAATTCAACAAAAATATATCTACTTCTTATATTTCCAATCAAAATTAAAGGGATTTATATGGGAAAGAGACAAAACATATATCCCATGAACTACTTTAGTTCATAGGTCAATGAAGGTATCATCATGTGGGAAAATGTTTCAAGAACACTTGATCGTACTTAAAAGTAATCTTAATATTGTTTTTGATCTTTACATACTACATACTATTGTTTGAATGAAAAAAATTTCCAATGAAAAGAACATAGCTTTTCAATCCAACTAACCATATCACTTGAGCTCTATTTCAAAAAAAAGTAAAAAAAACCAAAAATCCAACAAAATAACATCCTTGGTTGTTATTTTTATTGAAATAACTAAATCATATTAAGGATCCTCTTCATTGAAATTGTTTTTCGATGGAGAATCCTTAAAATACATGATTTAGCTATTCCAACAAAAATGACTACCACGAATGTTATTTTGCTGAAATGTTTTGTGCCATGTTAACTTTTCTTTACTCTTTTTTCAATTAGAGCTCAATTGATATGGTTAGTTGCATTGAAAAGCTATGTTCTTCCCATTAGAAATTTTTTCACTCAAACAAGAGAAGAGTATGTAGAGATGAAAAGCAATCTTAAGATTCCAAATGTACTTCAACCATCCAAAACTTGAATTTTAAAAACTTTTTGATTATATCAAAACAAATTGCTTTACATGTCATGCCAATTGTAGTTCAAATATCCAATAAAAACATTTAACATTTAACATTATATCACATGCCAAATGTAGATTGAAACCATCCAAAACTTAGTTTTAAAAACTTTTTGATTATATCACAACATTACTTCACATGCCTAATGTACTTCAACCATCCAAAACTTGAGTTTTAAAAACTTTTTGATTATATCACAACATTACTTCACATGCCATGCCAATTGTAGTTCAACTATCCAATAAAAACATTTAAAATTATATCACATGCCAAATGTAGGTTGAAACCATCCAAAACTTAAATTTTAAAATTTTTTTGATTATATATCATGCAACATTACTTCACATGCCATGCCAATTATAGTTCAAATATCCAATAAAAACATTTAACATTATATCACATGCTAAATGTAGATTGAAACCATCCAAAACTTAACCTTTAATTTAACAAAAAATTATAGATCACAAAATTACTTCACATGCCAAATGTACTTCAACCATCCAAAACTTCAGTTTTAAAAACTTTTTGATTATATCACAACATTACTTCACATGCCATGCCAATTGTAGTTCAACTATTCAATAAAAACATTAAACATTTAAAACATTATATCACATGCCGAATGTAGATTGAAACTATCAAAAACTTGAGTTTTAAAAACTTTTTTATTATATCACAAAATTACTTCACATGCCATGCCAATTATAGTTCAACTATCCAATAAAAACATTTAACATTATATCACATGCCAAATGTAGATTGAAACCATCAAAAACTTAACTTTTAATTTAACAAAAAATTATAGATAACAACATTATTTCACATGCCAAATGTACTTCAAGCATCCAAAAATTAAGTTTTAAAAGAAAAATAAATTATAACAAATCATTACATAACATGCCAAATGTAGTTTAGAAGAAAAACATTAATTTATAGATGACAACATTACTAGTAGTTCAACTATCCAAAACTTAAAAGTTTTAAAAACCAAACAAATTATATAACAACATCACTTCACATTCACATGCCAAAAGTACTAAAACCATCCAAAACTTAACTTTTTGGAACAAAACAAATTATATTAACACTGTAATAAAATATGTCCAAAAATTGTAGATCTCACAAGTATCAAGTATCAAGTTATATATATATATATATATATATATATATATATATATATATATATGACTGTGCATCTAGATAATATATAAAAAAGTAAATTTAAGACTAGAAATCTCAATCAAATCTACAAATTATGTCCATCAAATACAGATGGATGTAGTGTCTTTCCTAGCAGAGTCTCAATCCGCACACTATCTTGAGAAGCATGGGGAACCTGTACACAATGCACATACAAACATTAAAATTTAATGTTTTAAAAATGAGTGAGAATATGTAGAACTTCATGTAAAAAACAAAATATAAAAGAAAATCATGCAGTACCTCATGAGGTTCCCTCTCCATTTGTTCGTCTGCTACAACTTCCCCCATGGGAACATCTCCAACAGTAAACTGCACAATATACATGTACAATTATATATATATATATATTAAAATATTTCAGATGAAAATGCACATGTGTACATATATAAAATTATTTTCAATAATATTAAAAAAAAAGTTAGACAACTTGTTCAAATGGTTGAAATGGTGTGGATGTTCCTATCTCCGTCGCTAGAGTCCATGGATTAAAGAAATCTTCTATAGAAACCTAAAATTCAAAATTTTAAAAGTATAAAATAACTCAAGATCAAGATCTCAATTTATAATAAAACTTTTAAACTTCAATTTATAAATTATAACTTTTAAAAAAACATATATATTTAAAAGTGAAAAATTGAATACTTCTGCAGGTGAATTTGGGACATCTCCTAAGAGAGGCTCCAAAATAAAATCTCCAAAAACCTAAAATTCAAAAAATTTAAAATAACTCAAGATATAGATATATATATCTCTCAATTTTTAATGGAACTTTTTGAGGTGGAATATATATATAACTTAAACATAAATTTTAAAAGTGAAAAATTTTCCATACTTGTTGTGGATGTGGCACATCTCCTAAGGAAGTAGAAGGTACATCTCCCAAGGAAGAAGAAGGTACTGCCATCCCAAAAACATCAGACGGAATCAAAATCTGTTAAAACATTTTATTATTATATATGTACATGTACATGTGTGCACAATTATTTATTTTAAAAATATCACTTAAAAAACACTAACATTTGTCAACATATCTTGATGGTGAGACCCATCTTGATTGTTTGAACCAGAGGCCCTGAATGTGATATTAACATTTTCGTCATTCATCATGCGTGACAACTGCAAATGGTGTTTTAACATATAATGATACATTTTTGTTAGATTAATGTACATACAAATAAATGTATACATGTACATACACATGTATTTATTACAAATTGTACACATGTATGTGTTAAAATAATTGAACCCTAAGGTCATTAACACATATTGTTCCTGTGCCCTCCTCATGAAGAATTAGGTCTTACCAACCATTGCGACAATTATTTTCATATATTCTGAGATCTTCAACACTCATGTTCTCAATCTATTTATCTGTACAATACACAAAATTGGCACGTGCGTTCTCATATGCTCTTTCTTGATTTAGACAAACATCAACTCCACCCAATCCATTGTGAACATTGTTGATGATGGCATCCCTTGCTTCTCGACTTATTTGAGAAGTCGCATCCATCTCTGACCGCAAAGTTTCGACCTGAAAAGGTCGACTCACCAATGGTGGCTCAGGGTGAGGCAACTCCACATCTCGCCTAACGCCCATACGGTCACACAATTGACCTTTCACAAGACCAAAAATTTATGACGAAAGGTCATTGTAATTGGGTTTCATTTCCAAAAAAAAATTCTGCATAAAACAATTTTGCAAAATAAACAAGAACCTCGTCGTTCTATGGGAGTCTTCCATTGGCCGCAAGGTGCCTATCATACAAATAGTGAGCTATATTGGGGTGCTTTAAATATTGCACCTTCATCATCTTTCTTTTTAGACCTTCCTTTAAATAAAACATTGACTTCACCATTTCTTTTGTAACTCTTTTTTTACATCCTCCCATTTATCAGAACACATTATTGTTTTCTTTCTCTTTCTCATAACTTCTACAAATATATCAATTGTTGACCCAAGATTTCTATACACATTTACTAGTTCGCCCAATGAATGTTTAACTATTTCAAGGCTTTATCGACTCTCAGTAGGTAGAGTCAAAGCCACGAGATCTCTCTGCAATTTTGCATGAAGTTGTTGACATATTTCTAAGGTGCATTGCGCCATGTTTCTTTCACATGGTATAGTAGAAATGTCGGCCAGATAAGCTGTGGTGGGTAGACAACCTTCTTCTTGAATGTAGCGTTCTGCCTTGCATCTATTTTGACCAACATTTGGAGCATTTTCAACCTCTGCATATATCTATATCTATATCTATATCTATATCTATATCTATATCTATATCTATATCTATATCTATATCTATATCTATATATATATATATATATATATATATATAATTTTGTATATTATAAAAAACACATGTAAACAAATTTGTACAAATTGAATGAAAAAATATTGAAATTGATGGCAACCTCGACGTGGTTGGTTAGCATCTTCTCCACCCTGAAATTGTTGAGAACTAGAACGACCATCCTGAAAACCAGCACCACCAGCCATTGATTGGCCTCTAAGGGAATAAATATCACCACCTTCACGTAACCTGCTACCACTTATTGATGGCCCTCTATGGGGATTTGAACCACCACCAACCTCTTGAGAGGAGAGAGAAGCTTCATAAACAAATATGAATTTATAATCAATTGAAAAATACATGCATACATATAAATAAATGTACCTATTCATTGATTAAATTTTGTTCAAACCATACTACGACTGGGTGAACCATGGGCATCCATGGATGGAGTAGAAACCCTTATCTTCTTATTAGCTCCTAAAAAATAAAAAAAATGAAACTTATTAACAACTAATTTAACTCACAAAGTTGATAAAAATTAAATTGCATATGTGCACACATGTATGGAGATTTAAGATTATATTTAAATACCATGAACATCTCTCGATCCCTGATCCCCCCCTCTTGTAGAGATATGGGATTCTTTTGATCTTCGTCGTTCATCCTCCATGATATATATATCTATGGTGGACATTTACAATTTTTTTTTTTATAACTAATTTAAAATAAAATCAAAATAAATTTTAGAAAAATAATGTAATTTAGTGTAAAAAAATTATGTAAAACACAACTTTCAAAGCACTAATTGATGTGTGAAAATAAATTTAAGAAAAAAAAGTTATAAAAATGATAAGTTCACCAAATTGTGCTTTACATGGTGGGAGCACACTTGGTATAAAATTGAAAAAAACACATTGTCATTAAAAAAGAAGTGAAACTCCATTTAAACAAAAAATTGTTGAAGTCCCCGCATTTTAATTTTATAAAAATGTGAAGTTCACCACTTGTTGCAAATGTGAAGTTCACCAAGTTGCGCTTTACATGGTGTGGTGGGAGCACACTTGGTATATAATTGAAAAAAGCACATGGTCATTAAAAAATACATATTTATAAGTACACAACACACACATATCCAAGATATGTTACAATGTCGATCAATAAATTTTGAAGGAGAACATCTCAACACTAATTCATCTTTGAGAGATGAATCTTGAATTTTTGAAGAAGAGTGTCTCAAAACTAATTCATCTTTGAGAGATGAATCTTGCATTGGCATTGTCCTGTATAATTCTAATTCATCTATTAATTCATCTTTGATAGATGAAGCCTGGATTTGCATTGCCCCATGCAATAGATCAGCGGACATCTTATTCACATTTGTACAATTCCTTATACTAAAAAATTGAAATTGGCTAACAATATTGTTTGCTATTTAATGCAGTTCTTTTAGCCTCTCCTTCTTAACTTGGTACACATCATTCATCTAGTTGCACACAAGTTCAGAATTGGTGAAAACTACAATTTCATTTGATCCATACTCCATTGTTGTTCCCAAGCCTTCTATCAATCCAATATAATATGCCTCATTGTTTGTTGTTCTTCCCAATATATTCATTTTCCTTTGGACGAATTTGTTAGTCGCAATATTGGAAAGCACATATGTAATCACTGCTTTCCCTGGATTGGGATAGCAAGAAACTTCTATGCATAATTTCCATTTTCCAACCATATTTAATGGTTTTCTTATCCCTAAAAAAAAAACAAGTTCACTAAAAATATACATATTAAATTGACATTTATTTCAATAGCATGGGAGAAATGAAAAACTTCTATTTAGATCTATTCCAAAGATTTATTGTAGGGGCATTTACTAGATATGTCACCTTTCATAAAAGATGAGATCCAGAGGCTACATGGCCCTTTACAGACTTTGCCTATAGAACTTGTAGAAGTTAACACTAGCTACCAGTCCCAATTATACCCTATGAAGGGAAAATATCACAATTATATGTTAATGTGCATGTGTTTTACATTGAATATTTTTCATTTTGTTAAGAATCTATTTTCAAAATATTTAAAACTATATATTTGGTTAAAACCTATGTTTTGTCTCAAATTACCATTTGTTTCTAAATCCTATACATGTTGAATATAAAAGGTTTTTTCTCTCTCATTGTTTGAGACCATGGATATGAAAATGAAAAACTTCTAATTAGATCTATTCTAGAGATTGACTGTAGGGGCATTTACTCTTAGGTTAAAACCTATGTTTTGTATCAAATCACTTTTGGTTTCAATGGGAAACTTTTATGGCTAATTTGTGTTTTACATGTTGAATATAAAAGGTTTTTTCTCTCTCTCATTGTTTGAGACCATGGATATGAAAATGAAAAACTATATACTTGGTTAAAACCTATGTTTTGTATCAAATTACTTTTTGTTTCTAAATACTATACATGTTGAATATAAAAGGTTTTTTCTCTCTCATTGTTTGAGACCATGGATATGAAAATGAAAAACTTCTAATTAGATCTATTGTAGAGACTGACTGTAGGGGCATTTACTCTTAGGTTAAAACCTATGTTTTGTATCAAATCACTTTTGGTTTCAATGGGAAACTTTTATGGCTAATTTGTGTTTTACATGTTGAATATAAAAGGTTTTTTCTCTCTCATTGTTTGAGAGGTCATGGATATGAAAATGAAAAACTTCTATTTAAAACTATTCCAGACATTGACTGTGGGGGAATTTACTCTTAGGTTAAAACCTATGTTTTGTATCAAATCACTTTTGGTTTCAATGGGAAAATTTTATGGCTAATTTGTGTTTTACATGTTGAATATAAAAGGTTTTTTTTCTCTCTCATTGTTTGAGACCATGGATATGAAAATGAAAAACTTCTATTTAGATCTATTCTAGAGATATGGCTAATTTGTGTTTTACATACATTGAATATAAAAGGTTTTTTCTCTCATTATTTGAGACCATGGATATGAAAATGAAAAACTTATATTTAAAACTATTCCAGAGATTGACTATAGGGGCATTTACTCTTAGGTTAAAACCTATGTTTTGTATCAAATCACTTTTGGTTTCAATGGGAAAATTTTATGGCTAATTTGTGTTTTACATGTTGAATATAAAAGGTTTTTTTCTCTCTCATTGTTTGAGACCATGGGTAAGGAAATGAAAAAATTCTATTTAGATCTATTCTAGAGATATGGCTAATTTTTGTTTTACATACATTGAATATTAAAGGTTTTTTCTTTCATTTTTTGAGACCATGGATATGAAAATGAAAAAATTCTATTTAAAATAGATATGGCTAATTTGTGTTTTACATACATTGAATATAATAGGTTTTTTCTCTCATTGTTTGAGACCATGGATATGAAAATGAAAAAATTCTATTTAAAACTATTCCAGAGATTGACTGTAGGGGCATTTACTAAGGTTAAAACCTATGTTTTGTATCAAATCACTTTTGGTTTCAATGGGAAACCTGTATCGCTAATTTGTGTTTTACATGTTGAATATAAAAGGTTTTTTCTCTCTCTCATTGCTTGAGACCATGGATATGAAAATGAAAAACTTCTATTTAGATCTATTCCATAGATTGACTGTAGGGGCATTTACTAGATATGTCACCTTTCATAAAATATGAGATCCAGAGGCTACCTGGCCCTTTAA
>JAXQQM020073850.1:0-119699 GCA_034641835.2 Pinus albicaulis | reverse complement strand
AAAGAAGAAGAGAGAATCTGAAATGCAGAACTTAATAAAAAATTGGTAAAGAACCTTGGAGCCTGTTGAAGCTTAGAAAATCTCTGCTTCAAACATCAGGGAAAACCACCTGGTCGGGACCTTAGGACAACTCCTTTTCCATTTGGAATGGTGGCTCCGACTGGATTTAAAGGACCAGTTTCCTTATAACTAAATGGGTTGGTGAGGGTTTTATTTGGATGAGTGGAAATGGGACTAAATTGACTGAAATAAAACTATCTAATGAAACTAAATGCTGATAAAGGAATTCTAACACTAACCCGGGTAATTATATGTGAATACAACTTAAGATTGTTCCAATTTAACAATAACCATGAAAATGTATTATTATTTAAATTGAAATGTGCAGAAACAAATAAAGATAACTCTGTTTAAGAAATTAAACATAGTTATATTAGCATATTGCATTCATCATTGTATACCATCTATATATGCTTATGAAAGATAACATTTCAATTATACTCAGAAATGATATATAAAAGGAAACGTTATGAAAACCAAATATATAAATGATAGCAAATTTTTCAAGCGAATACCATATAACAAAGAAAATCGATAGTGAACAGATAGAAATACCTCATTCATCTTGAAGACTGTCAAATGAAATGTGATACTCTAATCCAGTAACTCCGATGTAAAATTAAATCCAAAGGTACAGAAATGCAACACTTCAAAGATAATTTCAGCACAAAATCACCAGATGTGATCCTTTATAAAATATAAGTGGGAATGGAGTACAAAAATGTAAGCTCCAAGTCCAAAAAATATTACAACTTCGGATCCCTCTCTAAATGCATGAGAGGGATTTAAATAAGAAATTACATAACAAAATCCTACTACTACTGCTACAATCTATCAAATTAAAAACAGAAATGCTATCTTAAATGAAACTGATTCATTGCTTTTCTTTCTCGCTTGATGTAGCCAAGTTACAAATCTTCAGCATATCTTGGAGCCTTGGTGGATGACTCATCTCGGAATGCAGCTGTCCAGCATAGGTGGCATCGGAAAATTCTGGAATTAAACAATCGACAGCATTTGAAAGGAATTTAATAGCCATTTGTTGATTGTTTGGCTTTATTAAATAGGTCCACATATTTTCCCAAGATATTGCTTTAAGTTTGTCGATTTGTTGACTTTTATTCACCATTTCTTCTTTCCACCTGTTTTCTGTTTCTTTCACTTTAGGCAAACTGCCAGGAACACAGTTTGAAATAAGATTGATTGAATACAAGCTGTCATTGATAAACTACGTGATATTACTCATCATGCTCCTAGCCCTTGATATTGCTCTCTTAGCTTTCATTATCTGATGTTCCCATTCTGTAAACAAGATTTCTTTATGTCTTTCCTCTATTCTAGGAAGATTAGCTTCTCTTCCTTTTTCTGTATCTTTCCAATTGAGAAATTCAGAAATCTTTTCATCAGCATCATCAATCTCTTGTCTGAGAGTAATGACGTTCTGGATCAAGGATGAGGTAATATCACAAAAAGGTTCTGCCTGTGATAGCTTTGCACAAAATTCATTCAATTGCTGAGATAGTAGTTTATTAGTTTCAAGAGATTCCGATTTGAATTCACTTAACTTCGGGAAATCTTTGAACCTATCTAAAGCTGTTTGAAACTCCTTTTCTTGTACAATCTTCACATTCTTCTCATTTTGTAATAAACCCTGTAACTTGGAAATTTCTTCATTCAATTGTTGTTGTTTGCCTAAGACCTGTTCATCAACTTTCTTCTTTTCTTCGGCCAACTTTTCTTCTAACTCTTTGGACCTGAGTTCTTGATCTTGTAGTTGTTATTGCAATTGAGCAAGCTTTTGATGACTTTCCTTAGTTTTCTCTTCAAGTGAAGCTATATAGAGATCTTTCTGAGTCATCATCTGAGAAACTTCTGCAGCTTTATCAATTGTTGCAGCACTATATGCCCCTGCATATTGAGACAACTTAGTGAGATCCTGAGATGGATTCACTTCAGTGTTCTTGTAAACAATATTCATAAATTCTTCCGATGGAGTTGAAAACATGTCCTGATCCATATTCCTTCTTTTTCTCTGTCTTCTAACAACAACCTTATGCTTAGGGCTGTAAAATACATCTAAAGGAGGGATCTCCTCGATCTTCAATACAATCTGCCCTGTAGGATGTTCAGGAATGATTTCGACATCCTGCTCTATTTGCTCTTTATCTTTATCTTGCAGTCCCAATCGCTGAGCGAATTGATCATATTGTTTCAATAATTGAGAGGAAACATTAAGATCAATAGAGTCTACAATCTTCTCAGTAGTTTCTTTTCCTCTCGATTGCATGTCTGCTTTCCCTGTATATGTTTTCTGCTCAATGGTTTTGCTATCCGATCCTCCTTTTTGATTATGCACATCGGCATCAGTACTTGTGCATTTTTCTGTTGTTTGAGCAGTGGATTGCTGACCAGTATTTTGATCAGATTTATTATCAGTATTTCTTTTCTGAGCATCAGGTTTTCCAACAGTGACCACCTTTGCAGTATGTACAGTTGGCTGGTTAACAGCCGATTGTGTAATGACTTTACCAGTAGATGTTTCTCCTGGTGTTTTTCCAGATGTACTTTCTATCTCTGACCCTTGTGTTGGAATTCTTAGTTGGTCCAGAGGAACTCTTAACAATCTCTGACTTCTGAATAACAAAAATTTATTCATTTCCTCCTTTTGGAATTTAGACTTGGCTAAATCATAAATTTGAGGAAAATTATCCAACGAAACAAACAAATCATCAAACTGATCTGGTTCATGCTCAAATCGAGCAATTGAAACTGAAGCAGTAACATTAAAGGCTATCTGTCGCGGATCATACTGTCTCCCTGGAATGGTTGCAAATTTACAACCCTTTATTTTGGCGACTTCCTTTTCAGCATGTTTGAAGTCATTTAAAGTAAACTGACCACAATTGAATGGGAATTGAGGCCACATTCTCTTCTTACTATTGTTTAAAGACCTGGATATTCCTTCAACTGTTAATTGATAGGAAATTTCTTGAGCGAGAAGTTTGTCTGGAACAATAAGAGGAAGAACATGTGGTTCCACAATACTACCAAAAACCCTGATGTATGTAAATTTCTCCTCCCCAAACCAATCTCCTATTGCAGACAAGTCGGCCTTAGCTTTTTCAGAGAATCTAGGAGGAAAGCGATTAAAAATGGTTTTGAAAACAGGGATAAGGAAACCATGGCAGATTCTATATACATTATCTTGGAAATGAACTTTCCAAAGTAGTTTATGATAAATATGAATTGGGGTAGGGTCTTTGGGAGTCCATTTCCATCCAAATAAGGGAAACTCGGAATTGAAACAAAGAGCATCAAGAATATAGGCACAAAAGAAAAAAGGAGTGGAATTTCCAGCGGTTTTTTCTTGTCTGTATTCAAGTATCCTATTGGCCATTCTATCAGAAAGAATAACAGCCCAATCCATGATGTCGGAATTGACAGCGGCTAGGATTAATGGGACCATTTGTATAGAAAACCTAGCTGAATTATCATTGCCAAATAATCTACACATCATGGCAGCGGCATAGCAATACGAAGGTAAGAGGGAATCTACAGAATACATACCGGATGCTTCATTTCTGTGCTTCTCTCGATTTTTCTTCCAATCTCTGATAGGATCAGATTGGAATTTATTATTATCAGCGAACTCTTTGATAAATTGTTTGTTATACACCTTATGCGGATCCGGAAGGTGATACATTGCCTTAATTTCTTCTGCTTTAAACGACCCAAAAGACACTCCAGAAGCTGAAACAAACATTTTGTCCTGTATCTTCACACTATCGATGACCCATCGAATTACATCATAATAAGGCATGATGCTCGCTCTGGCTGCAATTCGATGCAAAAATGAGTTTGCAAGTGATATTTCAGTAATCTCAGAGTCAGAATCTGAGCTATCTTCATCTGGAACTGATGCCCTTTCCACTGTGACTTTGGGGTTTTCTTTCTCCAATAGATTGTAGACTCCTTCCCACGTCATTCTCCTGAGCCCTTGGCATGATGTATCTGTGACTAATCTTAGTTTTGTGGGCTTTTCTTTTGAAACCGTAGGAGTCTCAACAAACTTAACAGGAACAGCGGTCTTGGCTCTTCTCGCTCTCTTCGACATTTCTGCGTTTGCTATTGCTTCCCTTTGTCTGTGAATGAAAGGGCTTGGTGTTCCTTGGCTCTGCAAAACAATAAACTTTCAGTCGTGACAAACAAGCAACTTGAACGGAACGTTTATGAACAAATGATTTGTTATTTATTGGTTTCGTATAGCACGTAAATGTTCTTTTTGGGTCACACTCACGTATTAAAAACCAAATCATCAACCAATATTCATTCGATTTTGCCAATAAATATCTACGTACAAATGGAGATTTGGCGCTTGTGAAATATTATAATATTCACCTATCCGGAACTTTTCGAATGTAATAAATATCATTTATCAATCGCATCGAAAGTTTTCAAATGGCACATAAATATCATAATACGGATTACTTCGATTGGCCGATTCCGATTGAAAACTTTTCCAATTTCCGATGGTGGGGTCTATCATATAAAATTTAAACGAACAAATGTTTGTTTTTCTTTTGAAAGCGTTTATTGTAATAACGCGCGTCGGATCGGGGAATTTCAATCGACCGCAAAGAGCTTATTAAAGAGTATCCCGATCATGCGATTGCGACGGGTCGCATCACATCGGAAGTATGTGAATGAATAACTTAAACTCTTTGCGATTGAAGTTTTGCGATCGAATTAATCGCATCGGAGGATTTGGGTTTGTATGTCAAGTTTCTTCTAAGAGTTTTCTCCAATTCTCCGATTGCGATTGTTATTCATTGGACTTTTAAACTTGATTTGTTTTTTATGATAAGGTCTTCTATATTGGATCGGATCGGAAGATTTGAATGTTGTATTTGGTTTGCAAACAAACAAAGATGAGTTTTTTCAAAATAATGAATCTTTATTTCTAAGTCTTTTATTTCTATAAAGAAAAAAAGGGACGCTATTTCTAAATGAATTTTATTTCTAAATTTTTTAAGAAAAAGGGAGGGTTGTTGTATAATACAACAATTGGCGATTCACTGAAAGAACCAGTTATCTCTGAAAAATAAAATGAATACTATATTTTTAGTAAGTAAATATTTTTAAAGATAATGAAAATTATCCTAGGATAATCAAAAATAAAATCTAACTTATGAAAAAGAATAAAAAATATTTACAATTTCTTTCTAGTTTCTTTGAGAATAAAAACATTTTTGGGTTATCTCAAGCTTTGATTGGTATTAATAATGAAGTAAGTGAATTTATCCAAGTTTGGTTTTATAATATACTCTATTGTCATAGGTATTGCCTCTGCTGCCTGCAAACGTTCATAGTCTCGACAGGGTTACTTTTTAACCATTAACTATTCATTGTCCCATCCAACTAAGATTATGACTTTTTAAAAGATAAATTCATAAGACATATTATCTCATGTTTTTTGTCTTTTATTTATTTTTTATTTTTAAGAGCCATTGTTCTGGTTTGGTAGCCAGTTAATAACAATGCCATTCAATAGTTATAATTAAACTGAACAAGCTGGCTCGTGATGAGACCCCTTGTCTTAAATTTATAAGCCATTACCCTGTTTTGATGTGCAGTATTGGTAATGTCAGTTTCATTACTTCTTATGAATATGGTAAGTCGGCTCATGATGAGACCTCTTATCTCTTAAAAATTTTACATAATTTCTTAGAATTATATTCTAAAAAATCACAACCTAAATGGATGGGGTGTAATAGTTTTATCCTTAAGAATCAATGGATGACAATTTTTTAGAGTTTTTTGAGTACCAAGACTTGAATAATCTTTACTTTTATAGATAACCTCTCTCTGCTTAATAAACTTATAATGATTTACATTTCCCTCAAGTTTTTCAAAAGATCATGCAAATAATTGGTATAATCTTTCAAAGTTTAACATCTTATTTAAAACTATCAAAAGACTATAATCATTTCCTTAAAAATTCTTATTTACAAAATAAATATTCATTATATTCTTCCTAAGAATTTTTTTCTAACAAGTAAACAGTCAATTAGAGACTTATTAACAACTTTTATTTGCAAAAACAATTAAAAACTTTGCAGAAAGGAATATATATAGTTTAAGAAGAGGTTACCTCCTTATGAAAAGAATTTCTTCAAGATAAGCCCATTTACAGGAAGAGATTCTCTCTTACCTGTTAGATCTTGGAGTATGAATGTATTTGAGCCTATCTTTTCAACGATCTGAAATGGTCCAAGCCACATTTTCTGAAACTTGGTATGCTTACCTTTTTCTTCATGTGCTTTATGCCATTTCAGAACAAGATCACCAATTGACAAAAATTTTGAGCCGGTAGAACTTGCATCAAAAGAAGATTTTACAAGCTGTTGATGTTTTTCATGAACAATTTTAGCTTTATCTCTATCTTCTTCTAGTTTAAGGATTTGATCATACCTCAATTGAATGGATGAAGAAGGATTTTCTTCAATAAATTGCACTAGGGCTAATGATGGAAGAGTTAAATTTGATGGTATCACAGCTTCTTTTCCATAAACTAAATTGAAAGGTGAGGTTCCTATTGAAGCTTTTTCAGTGATACGATCAGCCCATAATGCAAAGATTAAAGACTTGTGCCAATTCTTTTGATTTTGATCAATAGTCCTTTTAATGATTTTGATGAGATTTTTGTTAGTGGATTCAGCCAAACCATTACCTTGTGGATAATAATTTGCTAAATATTTTAGTTTAAAATCTCTCTTGATTGCAAATTCTATTAAACTATTTCCGGAAAAATAAGATGCATTATCAAAGACAAGAGCTTGAGGTACACCAAACCTGGTTATGATGAATTGATCTATGAAATCAATAATTGCATCAGAATTAGCTACCTTCAAAGGGATTGCCTCTACCCATTTTGTAAAGTAATCAGTTGCAGTAAGGATGTACTTGTGCTGTTTGGAAGAATGAGGTACTATCTCACCAATAATGTCAAGCCCCCATTGTTCAAATGGTTTCTCAATACTCACTGGTTGCAAAGGAAAAGCTGGTTTCCTTTGTCTTCCACTTGCAGTTTGGAAAATTCTGCACTTCCTTACATAGTCATGTGTATCTTTAAAAAAGGTAGGCCAATAATAGCCAGCACGAATTATTTTGTGAGCTGTGGTATCACCTCCAAAATGACCTCCTGCTGGTCCATCATGCAACTCCTGCAAAACCTTTTCAGCTTTAGTCTTTTCAAGACATCTTAATAAAATTGAATCATAATTTTTTCTAAATAAGACATTATCAATGATCTCATATTTAACAGCCTTTAACCTTAAAGCACGTTTTCTCTTATAGCTGAGATCAGAAGGAGCATACCCATTTTTCAAGTAATGGATGAGATCAGCATACTGAGATTCAGAATCTGTAACACTTATATGACTTACTTGAATATCTTGATTTGAATCTTGATTTTCTGGTATGTTATGAACTCCTGCTAATAGTCTGCAAAAACCTTGTCCTCTAACAATCTTAGCTGGTTTAATATCAACATCATATTCTTGCAAAGCTGCTACCCAGTTAGCTCATTTTTCTCCTACTTCTCTCTGAATTAATAATTGCCTTACTGCAGAGAATGGGACAATGATTTTTGTATGAGTTTTCAAGAGAAAAGGTCTGAAATGTTTGATTGATTTAAACACAGCAAAGGCTTGTTTTTCAACATCGGAATAATTCAGTTCAGCTCCTTGCAGATTTGAGCTAAAGAAAGAAATTGGTGCTTCAATTTTCTGATCATTGAGCTGTGTTAAAACAACTGCATAGGATGTCTCGGTGGCTAAGGTATACAAAATAAAATCTTTAGAAAAATCCGGTGTACTCAATGCTGGTGCATTAATGATCGCTTGTTTGATTGCCTCAAAGGCTTCTTTCTCTTTATGCCACCATTTGAATACTGAATTCTTCTTGATCATATTTTTCATAGGTAAAACAATTAAAGAAAAATCAGGAATGAATCTTTTTACAAAATTGATCTGTCCGAGAAATGATTGCATGGATTTTTTGTTATGAGGTAAAGAAATATCAAAGATTTCTTTTACTCTATCTAGATCAATGTATATACCATCTTTTGACACAACAAATCCTAAGAGTTTTCCTTCATCCAAAGCAAAGAAAGATTTTTTTGGATTTAAGGAAATACCAAACCTTCTACACCTTTCAAATATTTGCTTTAGATCATGTAGATGATTGGTTCTCTTTTTTGAAAATACTGTTATGTCATCAAGATAAACAACAACTGACTTATTGATCAGACCTTTAAATGCTATGTCCATGGCTCTTTGGAAAGTTGCTCCTGCATTTATTAGACCAAAATGCATTTTCTGATAAGCATAAGTTCCCCATTTTGTTCTGAAAGTTGTTTTCAATCTGTCATCTGGATGAACTAAGACTTGATTATAGCCTGAGAATCCATCAAGAAATGACATAAGTTCAGAACCAGCTACCTTTTGAAGTATCTGTTCCATGGTTGGCAATGGGAAATTGTCTTTTAAACATGCCTTGTTTAAATTTCTGAAATCAATACAGATTCTTATATCACCATTCTTCTTCCTTACAGGTACCATATTGGAAACCCAATTGGAGTGCTTGACAGGAAAAATGATTTTGGCTTTTAAAAGTTTATTAAGTTCTGATTTGATTTGATCTTTGAGATTTGGATGAACTTTCCTTAGCTTTTGTTGAACAGGTTTAATATCAGGAAGCATTGGAATTGTGTGTTGAATAACCGAAGTGTCATATGTTTTCAAATCATCATAATTCCAAGCAAAAACGTTTTTATATTTGTTCAAGAGTTTAATGAAAGCATTCCTTTCCTCTGGTGTTAAATTGAGTCCCAAATTAATGTTTTGAGGTTTGGAATCAGAACCAAGATTCACTAATTCAAACTTCAAAGTAGAACTTTGCAGTTTGGCATTAGTGACTTTCTTGAATCTGTCCTTAATATCATATAAGTCTTCCAATTTAACAACAGATTTTGGAATGGGATTTTCATTACCTTTTGAAGCAATTTGTAAATCATGATCATCTTCATCAATAATTTGCTCATCATATGATTTCTATGAAGTCATGAAATTTAAAATATCTTGATCATGATAGAAAACTCTCCAATTTGTGACATTGTCTGGGACAGATGGACGAAAAATTAATTCTACAGAAAACCTATCAGGACTGTAATTTTCAGCAGGTAAGATTTTAGATGAAACATTAGCTAACAAGTCAGCTGATGTATTCTGTTTCCTAGGAATAGGAGAAATATTGAATGCTAAAAAATGAGTGGTGAGATCTTGTACTAGGGTTTGATAGTGTTTAAGATGTCCTGAAAGGCAATGGATAGTATTCCTAACTTGTTTTATGACAATTTCAGAATCACCAAAGACTTTCAAGTATTTAACATCTAACCCTATAGCTTTATAAAGTCCTTGAACCAAGGCTTCATATTCTGCAGTATTGTTAGTACACTCAAATTCTAGCCTACATGACAACATAGTTTTCTCTCCATGTGGATCGATTAGAATGCATCCTGCTCCAGCTCCATCACTAGACTTTGATCCATCAAAATATAACGACCAAAATAAAGATTTATCTATTCACTTATCTACAATTTCATCAGAAGTATTTACAATTCTGGAAGAATCGGATTGTGAAAAATTTTCTACTTGAGAAACAAAAGTATTTACAGAAAAAGGTGATTGGGGTGCTTTGAAGTTTCCAAGAAATGATTCAGCAGAATAACCTCCAAGAATATTGTTGTTGAATGCCACAGGTTCATTAGGTTGTTCAAATTCAGTGACAGTATGTGTCATATGTTTTTCTCGTTCGATTTTGATTTGATTTGGTTTCCCTTTGTAGGGAAGCCACATATGTGAATAATCAGTCGAGATATAACCATTAAGTTTCGCAGACCAGTCCCTGCTTAAAATTAATCCATAGAATTTAGGAATATCAGCAATCAATATATCAATTCTTTGGAAAATTCTAGGATCGGAAGCTAATCTATTAGTAACTGAATTGATTTCTCCTACAACTTGAACTTTAGAGCGATCTAATTGAACAATATGAACTGCCGATTTCTGTGGTTCGATATTCAATTTGGCACAAACAGAAGTAGGCATTATGTTGGAGGAAGCTCCAGAATCAATCAAACAATTATGCAGATTCTTATTGTACATTTCAAAAGTCAGAAGAAAAGGAGGAGTTTGAGAATTTGAATTTTCTCCAATGAGCACGGTATCAGTAGCATCTACCTTATCTGGTGGTTTACCAGCTCCTCTAGCTGCTTTTGCAACTACACTGCTTGGTAAAGGAGCAATTGGTGTAGCGTTTAATTCTTTCAATAGCAACTTCTGTTGGTGTTTCAGTTTGCTGAGTTCATGTAAGGAAATGTTGGCTTTAATATTCTTCATGTCTTCAACAATGTTATACTCCATAGGATCTGACACCACTAAAGTCTTTGTTGTCGATGTGGGAGGATTAGAAGAAGATGGCTGATTTTGAGTAGGTAATGGAGAAGCTTTCTTTGCAGGGGCTTTGTCTTTGGTACTTGGAGTTGTGATTTTGTTTTTAGGAGCTGTTTGTATAGGCTTTGCTGTGGATTTACTCTTAGTACTTACATGCATAGCTTCTTGTTCTACCTCACTATCAGAATTAGGGAGGATAAAATCCCACATTCCATGTAATTCAACGATTTCTTGGTTTTGATCTTCCTCATCTGATACTAAAGATGTATCTTCTTCTTCTTCTTCTTCCTCTGATTCTGCATTAGAGATTGCATTAGGAGGTTTAGATTCAACTTGGTTTCTTCTGAAATTTCGGAATGGCTTTTTGGTAGAAGTTTCAGCTACTTGTTTTTTAATTTCAACCATTTCATTTGACATGGTTTTAAGAACTTTCTGTAAACCTTCCATGTCATATGGATCTTTGGATTTTTTCTTTGAATCATCTCTGAAGCTGACTTTCTTTGATTTCCTTTCCTCGATAGCATTTTTCTTTTCTAGAGAAGTAATTCATTTTTCTACTGCAATAGCCTCTTTCATACTCTCAGCTAATATAGGCTTTGCAGCTCTGTCTACGAAAATCGCTATGTTTGAGGGTAAGGCAGTTATGTACCATTCTATTCTGACCTGTTCACTGGGATGTGAGTCTGTGTGGATTTTGTTCAAGAGTTTGTTGAATCTAGCGTTGAAATATTTAATGGGTTCTTTGGGTTCTATCTTCAAATTTGAGAGGTCATTGAGTAAAGTAGCTATTGATCGGTCATCTCCAAATTTGGTTAAGAAATGATCTGCAAAAATGGCCCAACTTGTTATGGATCCCGAAGGTAACGAAAAGTACCAAGATCCTGCTGCTCCTTGAAGAGTATAAGGGAATAGTTTGACTACAACATCTTCATGTGTGACTCCATTCAAATTTACAGCCAGCATAAAGTTATTGATATGTTCTTCAGCTTGAATGTTAAGATCTGGACTGAACTTTGGAAGCCATTTTCCAGGATTGTCTGGTAAATCATGTAAAGGTGCAGCCTTGTTGACTGCCCCTGGAGTATCCCATGGTCTAGCCATTATCGGAACGACTATTAGAGGAGTAGTAGAAACTGGTGGTGTTTGAATAGAAGTTGTTGGAATAGATGATGTTGAGATCGATGATGATTGAGCAGATGATGATGAAACAACTGCACTTTGTTGAGTTGTGGTTTTGGAAACAGGTGATTGAATATGAGATGATGAATTTGTATCACTTTCTGTTTCTGATTGAATTCTTTTTGTTTTGCACTTACTAGGTAAAGGAAATTCTTTCGGAGGAATACCAAGTTTTTCACTTTGCAGCCTAGTAAGAGGTTTTGAAGGGACAAATTTTGAGCTTACACTACCTTCAGATATTTCAGACTCTTCAAGAGATAATGAGAATCCTTTCAATTTATGAATTAAATATTGAACTTCAGGAGACTCAGGAGATTGCTTTTCTGAATGTTTTGAGATTTTGGTAGTGGGTGTATGGATATTCTCTGCAATTTCTTCTCTAGGATTTTGAATTTCAGAAGAAATTGAAGAAGTTAATGAGGGTGTTTTGCTCTCAGAATGGCCTGTGGATAAATATTTACTTGCCATTCATAGCTCATGCCCTCCTTCTAGCGCCAAAAATGTTGAAGCCTAGAAAATATCTGCTTCAAACATCGGGGAAAACCACCCGGTCGGGACCTTAGGACAGCTCCTTTTCCATTTGGAATGGTGGCTTCGACTGGATTTAAAGGACCAGTTTCCTTATAACTAAATGGGTTGGTGAGGGTTTGATTTGGATGAGTGGAAATGGGACTAAATTGACTGAAATAAAACTATCTAATGAAACTAAATGCTGATAAAGGAATTCTAACACTAACCCGGGTAATTATATGTGAATACAACTTAAGATTGTTCCAATTTAACAATAACCATGAAAATGTATTATTATTTAAATTGAAATGTGCAGAAACGAATAAAGATAACTCTGTTTAAGAAATTAAACAGAGTTATATTAGCATATTTCATTCATCATTGTATACCATCTATATATGCTTATAAAAGATAATATTTCAATTATACTCAGAAATGATATATAAAAGGAAACATTATGAAAACCATATATATAAATGATAAAAAATTATCAAGCGAATATCATATAACAAAGGAAATCAACAGTGAACAGATAGAAATACCTCATTCATCTTGAAGACTGTCAAATGAAATCTGATATTATAATCCAGTAACTCCGATGTAAAATTAAATCCAAAGGTACAGAAATGCAACACTTCAAAGATAATTTCAGCACAAAATCACCAGATGTGATTCTTTATAAAATATAAGTAGGAATGGAGTACAGAAATGTAAGCTCCAAGTCCAAAAAATATTACAACTTCGGATCCTTCTCTAAATGCATGAGAGCGATTTAAATAAGAAATTACATAACAAAATCCTACTACTATTGCTACAATCTATCAAATTAAAAACAGAAATGCTATCTTAAATGAAACTAATTCATTGCTTCTCTTTCTCGCTTGATGTAGCCAAGTTACAAATCTTCAGCGTATCTTGGAGCCTTGGTGGATGACTCATCTCGGAATGCAGCTGTCCAGTATAAGTGGCATCGGAAAATTCTGGAATTAAACAATCGACAGCATTTGAAAGGAATTTAATAGCCATTTGTTGATTGTTTGGCTTTATTAAATAGGTCCACATATTTTCCCAAGATATTGCTTGAAGTTTGTCGATTTGTTGACTTTTATTCACCATTTCTTCTTTCCACCTGTTTTCTGTTTCTTTCACTTTAGGCAAACTGCCAGGAACACAGTCTGAAATAAGATTGATTGAATACAAGCTGTCATTGATAAACTGCGTGATATTACTCATCATGCTCCTAGCCCTTGATATTGCTCTCTCAGCTTTCATTATCTGATGTTCCCATTCTGTAAACAAGATTTCTTTATGTCTTTCCTCTATTCTAGGAAGATTAGCTTCTCTTCCTTTTTCTGTATCTTGCCAATTGAGAAATTCAGAAATCTTTTCATCAGCATCATCAATCTCTTGTCTGAGAGTAATGACGTTCTGGATCAAGGATGAGGTAATATCACAAAAAGGTTCTGCCTGTGATAGCTTTGCACAAAATTCATTCAATTGCTGAGATAGTAGTTTATTAGTTTCAAGAGCTTCCGATTTGAATTCACTTAACTTCGGGAAATCTTTGAACCTATCTAAAGCTGTTTGAAACTCCTTTTCTTGTATAATCTTCACATTCTTCTCATTTTGTAATAAACCCTGTAACTTGGAAATTTCTTCATTCAATTGTTGTTGTTTGCCTAAGACCTTTTCATCAAATTTCTTCTTTTCTTCGGCCAGCTTTTTTTCTAACTCTTTGGACCTGAGTTCTTGATCTTGTAGTTGTTGTTGCAATTGAGCAAGCTTTTGCTGACTTTCCTTAGTTTGCTCTTCAAGTGAAGCTATATAGAGATCTTTCTGAGTCATCATCTGAGAAACTTCTGCAGCTTTATTAATTGTTGCAGCACTATATGCCCCTACATATTGAGACAACTTAGTGAGATCCTGAGATGGATTCACTTCAGTGTTCTTGTAAACAATATTCATAAATTCTTCCGATGGAGTAGAAAACATGTCTTGATCTGTCTTCCTTCTTTTTCTCTGTCTTCTAACAACAGCCTTATGCTTAGGGATGTAAAATACATCTAAAGGAGGGATCTCTTCGATCTTCAATACAATCTGCCCTGTAGGATGTTCAGGAATGATTTTGACATCCTGCTCTATTTGCTCTTTATCTTTATCTTGCAGTCCCAATTGCTGAGCGAATTGATCATATTGTTTCAATAATTGAGAGGAAACATTAAGATCAGTAGAATCTACAATCTTCTCAGTAATTTCTTTTCCTCCCGATTGCATGTCTGCTTTCCCTGTATCTGTTTTCTGTTCAATGGCTTTGCTATCCGATCCCCCTTTTTGATTATGCACATCAGCATCAGTACTTGTGCATTTTTCTGTTGTTTGAGCAGTGGACTTCTGACCAGTATTTTGATCGGATTTATCATCAGTATTTCCTTTCTGAGCATCAGGTTTGCCAACAGTGACCACCTTTGCAGTATGTACAGTTGGCTGGTTAACAACCGATTGTGTAATGACTTTTCCAGCAGATGTTTCTCCTGGAATTTTTCCAGATGTACTTTCTGTCTCTGACCCTTGTGTTGGAATTCTTAGTTGGTCCAGAGGAACTCTTAACAATCTCTGAATTCTGAATAACAAAAATTTATTCATTTCCTCCTTTTGGAATTTAGACTTGGTTAAATCATAAATTTGAGGAAAATTATCCAACCAAACAAACAAATCATCAAACTGATCTGGTTCATGCTCAAATCGAGCAATTGAAACTGAAGCAGTAACATTAAAGGCTATCTGTTGCAGATCAGACTGTCTCCCTGGAATGGTTGCAAATTTACAACCCTTTATTTTGGCGACTTCTTTTTCAGCATGTTTGAAGTCATTTAAAGTAAACTGACCACAATTGAATGGGAATTGAGGCCACATTCTCTTCTTACTGTTGTTTAAAGACCTGGATATTCCTTCAACTATTAATTGATAGGAAATTTCCTGAGCGAGAAGTTTGTCTGGAACAATAAGAGGAAGAACATGTGGTTCCACAATACTACCAAAAATCCTGATGTATGTAAATTTCTCCTCCCCAAACCAATCTCCTATTGCGGATAAGTCGGCTTTAGCTTTATCAGAGAATATAGGAGGGAAGCGATTGAAAATGGTTTGGAAAACAGGGATAAGGAAACCATGGAAGATTCTATACACATTATCTTGGAAATGAACTTTCCAAAGAAGTTTATGATATATATGAATTGGGGTAGGGTCTTTGGGAGTCCATTTCCATCCAAACAATGGAAATTCGGAATTAAAACAAAGAGCATCAAGAATATAGGCACAACAGAAAAAAGGAGTGGAATTTCCAGCAGTTTTATCTTATCTGTGCTCAAGTATTCTATTAGCCATTCTATCAGAAAGAATAACAGCCCAATCCATAATGTCGGAATTGACAGCAGCTAGGATTAATGGGACCATTTGTATAGAAAACCTAGCTGAATTATCATTGCCAAATAATCTACACATCATGGCAGCGGCATAGCAATACGGAGGTAAAAGGGAATCTACAGAATACATACCGAATGCTTCATTTCTGTGCTTCTCTGGATTTTTCTTCCAATCTCTGATAGGATCAGATTGGACTTTATTATTATCAGCGAACTCTTTGATAAATTCTTTGTTATACACCTTCTGCGGGTCCGGAAGGTGATACATTGCCTTAAGGTCTTCTGCTTTAAACGACCCAAAAGTCACTCCAGAAGCTGAAACAAACGTTCTATCCTATATCTTCACACTATCGATGACCCATCGAATTACATCATAATAAGGCATGATGCTTGCTCTGGCTGCAATTCGATGCAAGAATGAATTTGCAAGTGTTTTTTCAGTAATCTCAGAGTCAGAATCTGAGCTGTCTTCATCTGGAACTGATGCCTTTTCCACTGTGACTTTGGGGTTTTGTTTCTCCAATAGATTGTAGACTCCTTCCCACGTCATTCTCCCAAGCCCTTGGCATGATGTATCTGTGACTAATCTTAGTTTTGTGGGCTTTTCTTTTGAAACCGTAGGAGTCTCAACAAACTTAACAGGAACAGCGGTCTTGGCTCTTCTCGCTCTCTTCGACATTTCTGCGTTTGCTATTGCTTCCCTTTGTCTGTGAATGAAAGGGCTTGATGTTCCTTGGCTCTGCAAAACAATAAACTTTCAGTCGTGACAAACAAGCAACTTGAACGGAACGTTTATGAACAAATGATTCGTTATTTATTGGTTTCGTATAGCGCGTAAATTTTTTTTTTTTTGGGTCACACTCACGTATTAAAAACCAAATCATCACCCAATATTCATTCGATTTGCTATTAAATTCCTACGTACAAATGGAGATTTGGCGCTTGTGAAATATTATAATATTCACCTATCCAGAACTTTTCGAATGTAATAAATATCATTTATCAATCGCATCGAAAGTTTTCAACTGGCACATGAATATCATAATACAGATTTCTTCGATTGGCTGATTCCGATTGTAAACTCTTGCCGATTTCCGATGGTGGGGTCTACCATATAAAATTTAAACGAACAAATGTTTTTTTTTCTTTTGAAAGCGTTTATTATAATAACACGCATCGCATCGGGGAATTTTAATTTAACCGCAAAGAGCTTGTTAAAGAGTATTCCGATCATGCGATTGCGACTAATCGCATCGCATCGGAAGTATGTGAATGAATAACTTAAACTCTTTGCGATTGAAGTTTTGCGATCGAACTAATCGCATCGGAGGATTTGGGTTTGTATGTCAAGTTTCTTCTAAGAGTTTTCTCCGATTCTCCGATTGCGATTGTTATTCATTGGACTTTTAAACTTGATTTGTTTTTGATGATAAGGTCTTCTATATTGGATCGGATCGGAAGATTTGAATGTTGTATTTGGTTTGCAAACAAACAAAGATGAGTTTTTTCAAAATAATGAATCTTTATTTCTAATTCTTTTATTTCTATAAAAAGAAAAAGGGACCCTATTTCTAAATGAATTTTATTTCTAAAATTTTTAAGAAAAAGGGAGGGTTGTTGTATAATACAACACTTCCTTACTTGAGGTTTCTGACTTTTACAATTCTTTCCTCAGAGATAACTTAATCATATCCTTTAGTCAATATCTCAATCTTCCAGTTACTTCAGCAATTACTAACCTTTAGCTGCTTCTGTAGAATACGTCCTTTAGTTACCTTGGAAGGTGTATCATTCAGTTCTTCCTTTAGATAAGTCTGCAATCAAAACTGTTCTTGTATTTGCTATCTTTCAATCGTTGTCACCTTCATACTTATACGTAGACAATCTCGTCCTTAGATCTGATTTGTTATACCTTCAAACTAATACGTAATTCCTGTTCTTTCTTCCACCTTTTGTTAACTTCAAACATGACTGTAATTGTTACTTAAATATCTGCAGGACCTCAGAGACAGATCTGCAAATCTGTTCTTTCTTTTAATGTGTTCTACCCCAGACGTTAACTTAATCTTTGCTCCCTTCTTTATGTTGTATTGCCTCAGTAGAATCCACAAAATTTTCTTCTTTTGCACGTTGTATAACCTCAGTATCATCCGCATATATGTTCTCTTAACCGTAGCATATGTAGGGTATATATAGTAGTTCTAGCCAAGTAATTAAGCCGACCTTATAGCCATTAAGTAGGCCGACTTTAACATTTGTTTGTAGGCCAACTTCATAGGCATATCTTCAACGTTTGTAAGCCATTCTTCTGCAACGTATTCGAGGTTATTCTTCACACCTTTTACATGACTCTTAATTACACTTATGTACCTAATAGATATCAAGAAGAAGTCTATAGACCTATACTAAGAATCTTGCTCATGAAACCCATGAAGCAAGTAAACCAAAAATTCATTTTATTATTATTGACTTCATCTTTACATAAGTACATAATTACATAGTCATTATAAGGAAGACCTACCTAGTTACACTCTTCAACATTATAACTATATATAATTTTGATGTTTCTAGGTTGGAGATTGTACTATTTTCATTGGAGGATGCTACTATTGATGTGCACAAGGCTCTTGAGTTACTTGGTAGGATTCTCGCAAAATTGGTTGTTGAAGGGATATTCTTTATTCAAGATACAGCAAGGGAAATCAAGGATGGAGGTACATAGCTAGGAAGCTTATTAGAAACGAGGGGATTTTGAGGTATTTCTCAAAAAGAAAATTTCAAGGTAGTCTGCTCACAATTTTAATGCCTGATCAATTTTGTGGTTTATTTGTGATCTCTCATGTTGACAAGTGAATGGTTGGTTAGTTTTTAGCTCGTGCTCACATTTGTTGGTTCCTGAAGCTCGAGCACTTTATAAAAACAATAGGCAAAGTCAAACAATACAAATGGTCCACTAGCTCTCTTTTCATTTGCTAATATTATAATGAAGTTTTATTAGAGGCACTGTTTGTTTGTTTATTTTGTTTAGAAAAGGGTTTGCTCTTGGTTTTATGTGATTTTCAATTTATCGTATGTAGCATGTTGAGAAATGGGAAAGAATAACGTGACATTTATTTTGCAGAAATTGATGCTGAAAGAAAATTGCTTTGACATTGTTGATGTTATGGTATATGTTGTATAAACTATTTATAGTCTAATTTATGTTATATTCTAGTGTTCATTGTCTTTCATTTCTTACAGTGCATTTTATTTTCTTTTGTGTTTAGAAAATGAAATTGGTATTGATGGTAAGAAGCATGAATTGAAAAAAGAGAAGAGCAATAACATTGGAGTGACAAATGCAAAAAGAGAGAGGAGAACTGGTCTGGTGATACCCTTTGAACCAATATCTCGGATAAGACACACATATAAAGACTGATGATCAAGTCTTCAGAGTTGGTGAATTCACCTGTAATGCCTTGACAACACAACGATAATGTTTTGAAGTGATGAAACATCATTTCATGTGTGAATTGTAGTCCAACTAATATAAAGTTGGAAACTCATATTGTAATATTTTAACATTTCATATAATATAATTTATGTGGTTGAAATTATTTATAGTTGCACTTGATGTTGTTTAGTTTTGTAATTAAAATATGTGACTTTGTGTTTTCATATTAGATGAACATGCACATTGTATGACATTTTTTAAATCATACAAATTAATTTATGTTGATTAATAATGAACACAAATAAAATGAATATGTGACTAAATTAGTCATTTAGAATGATTATTAATGAAATGAATATAAACTACTAAATTAGTCATTTATATAATGAATAAATGGCTACTGTAAATGATAAATTTGTGACTACAAATGATGACTAAATTTTGCATATATACGACTATTAGTAGCTAATTTACAGTATCTTATAACACGACTAAAATTTAGTCACATTTCTTCGGTCATTAATTGGTTTCAAACAATGACTAAAATTTGCATATATATGACTATTAGTAGCTAATTTACAATATCTTATAACACGACCAACATGTTGGTCATAGTTCTTTGGTCATTAATTGGTTTTCTCGGGTGATCATATAGTAATATATTTTTTTTTGTATATTTGGTCATTAATTGCGACATTTAATGACCAAATAAAAGACCAAATCAATGACTAAAATAATGACTAAATCAGTGACCAAATGAATGACTAAATGAATGACTAAATCAGTGACAAAATGAAAGACCAAATGAATGACTAAATTAGTGACCAAATCAGTGACTAAATCAATGACCAAATCAATGACCAAATATACAACTAGATAACAAAATTGAGATAACCAATTAATGACTAAGCTAAAAACGACCAAAAGTTGGTCGCATTATAAGATACTGTAAATTAGCTACTATTGGTCACCGACCGAAAAATAGTCGTTTATATGCAAATTTTAGTCATTTTTTTAGTAACAAATTAGCCATTTTGTACTAGTGTGTCATAGCCCCCTGAATCTTCTTTCGAATGGCATAGGTCTGACCTGATTTGGATTTTTGAAGACAAAGTTATTCCCAATATACCACACTGAACTAATTATGGACTCGTTCAGTAAAGCGAACTTGTATGGCTTTCCACGTGTCACTGTTTCCTCCTTAGGCTCTAAAATTGATACACTGGAAACTAAATTCCGTGTACTTTTGGCCACATTTTACAAAATTCTAATCCGATGCCCAGAGAGAGAGTTATGATGATTTTCCCAAGGTCACCTCGTTTAGATGAAATTCGGGAGCCTACAAAATCCCTAACTTTCACAGATCATATCTCCAAAAATAATGCGAACCAAGATCTAAAATTTTTACACAATGTCCCTCAAGATTTCGGCTTCGTGCGATACAAAGTTAAGCTTCTTAACCTTCGTATAAAAATATTTATAGCAAAAATTCCATGATGACCTATTTGGAGTAGCAAAACCCTAGAATCCAAATCTCTTATACCAAATGTTATGAAACCAACTCCAAAAATTAAATAAAAGAGAGATCAATGCCTTAGAATTCAGCCACTTCGAGGGGAAAACCTCCTTTACATTACATAAATGAACAATTCTTGGATGATACAAATGATGAAACCTCCTTTCTATATATAGGAGTCCATGAGGTCACAATATAATCCTAGCCGACCTAACAATAATAATGTAAGGGTACAATAATAAAAATATGGGGGTTACAAGGGTACAACAATAAAAATAAGGGGGCTACACTAACAACAATAAGGGACTACACTAGTGATATAGAGCCCTAAAAAAGCTAAAGTGCAACGCTTTATCAGCAATTTTCCTACATTTATGAAGAAAATAATAGAATTGAATAATAACAAGACTATGGATGAAGAAATTCGAAAATGTCGAATTTTCTATCAACAGATGAAGCAAAAAGGGGAGACCAACAAAGGATGGCCCCAGAAAAAAGGGTAGAAAAGTTATCCAAATTTTAAAGACAATTTAACTCTGACACAAGATGTCATTGGACTTGGTGCTTGTATGGTAGATTTGGCATGTACTATGCCTTTTATATATTATTTCCAGTGGTGTATCAATCAATCCTCCACTTTGGATCATCTCGCTCTTCCATGGAGATTTAATATATGTGGGTGTAATAGCTTTTACTATAATGGTTATGTAGCTTACTATATAATTTGGATGATCAATGTGTTATGGATAAATCCTCCACTTTGGATGATCAATGTTTTATGGATCAATCTTCCATGGAGATTCACTCACTATATGTGGCTATCAGTGTTTGATGGATCAATCCTCCATCATGGATCATCTTGCTTTTCCATGGAGATTCATTATATGTGGCTTAGAATATAATAGATATGAAACATATAATATAATTATTAAGGCGTATTTTTTAATGCACTATAATAATATAAATATATTCTAATGGTATGGGTTATGATGGTTTGTGATTAGTTAATAAGGAAATATTAGTATAATAACATGGGTTATGATTATTTAATAAGGAAATATTAGTATAATTAAGTATTTAGATTAAATTGTCAAGTTTTACTAGCACAATTGGTTGAGGATGGGCCTCATTAGAAAGGTGGCCTAGTATCAAATCTCATGGGGGGCGATTGTGCCCTGTGTTAAGGGGAGGAGACATGCAAAAAAATCCAGCCAGCTTAGGGATGGTGTGGCCCAAGACGGGTGCGATCCCTGGGTGACTTTGACATGTTAGATGCCTTTGGCTGCGACTCCTCAAGCCACAGTTCAAGCCTAGAAGCCGACAGGATCACAGAAAACTTGAAAAAAATGTATTTAAATTAAATTAAATTAAAGATAAAAAAATAGTTAATTAATCACATATATTTATTTGAAATTAATAAAAATTATATCATCTTATTATCTTAAAAATAAAAAAATATATATTAAAATTATTTAAAAAATAAATAATTTAAATATTTATTGGAAATAAGTTTTTTCTTAAATATAAGTTTATATCATAGTCTTGTGCATATTGGCTATTATCTTTTCCCTAAGCCTTTTAATATAATATTCTTTAATTTATTAAAAAGGGAGTTCTGAAAAGTAATTATTTAATATTTAATGGAATCTTGAGTAATTTTTAATACCTTAAAGAAATACATATGCCATATCGTATATTCATTAAATGAACTCTTAGTGCATTGTTTCTTTCACATTTTTCAAAAAGAGTTCAAAACTTAATTGCAATAATCATGGATCACATTACACAACTCATCTTGAGTTGGGCTCAAAAACTTATTTCCAAAAATAGCTGAATAATAAGAATTTCCTTAATAGTGATATTCCAAAATTTTGATTAGGTATCAAAGGCGAAGGTCCAAATGTTGCTATCCTTTATTTCTTAGAATCTTATGTCTTGTTCTCCTTTGTCATGACCCTCTCTAAAATTTCATTTAACTAAGATCATATGCATTGTTTAGTGTTTCTTACAATGATGTACTTCCCTTGAGATTTTATTTCAACCTCTCTAACAATGTTCAACAACTTCTTTCAATCCTCCAACTTGTTGGGCCATAATGAAATGTATTCTTCTCCTTTCATTTTCTCTTCATTACTAATGTTTGTATCTTTTTGGCATACTTGGCCATACTCATCTCAATGTTCTTTATTCAAATTCTCCTTTGGAGCTATAATATCCTTAGGATTTTGAAGATTACTCCATATTGAGAGGCTCTTTCTTTCCAACTAATATAGCCACTACATGTGTCTTATTTCCATCTCTTATGTAGAAATTTGATAACTGATATGTTATACACCGAGATTCTCCTGATCACACACTATTTTAACTTCATGCACAATAAAAAATCTCTTCTACCATTGATCATTAATTGTGCAAATAAAAATAATCACATGCGCACATTAAAACCATAAACATTCACAAATATGAACACAATATTTTATGGGAAAGCTTAAAGCTGAAAACTCCAACTATCTATATATTATATGTCATAGAGATCATGTAACAATCATTATACAAAGCTCCTCACAAAGCTCTCAATACAATGTCCAATTGCTACACACTAATTAAGCTCGATCTAGCAAATCACATGCTCCAATCTCTGCCACTTGATAGCCTACCTCTACTGCGCAATCACTACTGAAGAATGGCTATGAATGAACTCAAATTGGTCCAGCCTTGCTCACGAAATCCTCATTGGAATCTCCAATCACTGGTTGTTGCAAATCATGCAACAGTATAGTCACAACTAATAGTCACACTGCTCTTTCACCTACCTCTTCACTAGTCTCCACTGAAACTGTCCATGCATTGTAGTTAACTGATGTATTCTTTAGTTGATTAATGAGTTAATAATTAGTGAATTAATTAATAATTATTTCACACCACTCTCACTAGTGTATCAATCAGTTAGACTAGATACAACTAGCTCAACTATGTTTAACTCAGTTAAACTGAACACAACTCCATCAACTACCTCAATAACTCCACCAAACTCTGTCACATGAGTTCTAATTGAAGTATCCATGCAATAGCTCCACTTAACCCTCAAGAATAGTGTAATTCCTTCTGTCAGCTCCTGTGCCACATCTGTGCACTTAACTGAAGTGCTCCAAGAGAATAAGATAATGTTTATAGTCCAAATATTATTAAGAGCTAATAATATTCGACATATCTATTTTTAGACTGGCAATCTAAAAATAGATTATGCCCAATATGTCTAAAAATAGAAGTTCATCTATTTTTCCAACTTGACCAACCATCCACAAATAGCATCCCGCAACTCATAGAATATGATCGACATGTCTAAAAATAGACTTGCGCCAAAAATAGCCTGCGGGCCCACTTAGTGAAGGCGACTTATTTCCACTAAGCTCATCATCTTGTTGCAATCTCAACACTCCCTATCAACAAGATAAGGATTATCTGCCACCCCTATCCTGCCCCTGTGGTATTCGAATTTTCTCCTGGTGAGCGCCTTCGTCAAGATATCAGCATCCTGATCCTCCGTGGGAATGTATGAAAGTAACATGATCTTCCACTGCACACAATCTCTGATATGATGATACCGGATGTCAATGTATTTAGATCTATCATGAAATACTGGATTAACCGAGAGTTTGATGCAACTCTGATTATCAAAATATATCACAGTAGGATCTAAGTGTGAACCGAACAACCCGACCAGGATCTTCCTCATCCATATAGCCTCACATGCAGCCAAACTTGCTGCCACATACCGACCTCCACCGAATCGAGTGCTACGGACCCCCCCCGCTGTACCAAGAAAATGCTGTCGACCCGATACTGAAAATCCCTCCAGATGTGCTCTTTCTGTCCGTTGGGCTCCCTGCCCAATTTGCATCCGTGAAGCCACACAGCTTCACCTCATCCGACTGTCTGTACCACAATCCATATCCCGATGTGCCTCTGAGATATCTCAATACATGCTTCCCCGCCTTCCAAAAGAGCTTGGTAGGCTTAACCATAGCTTTTGAAAGCTGGTTAACTGCATAGCATATGTCGGGTCGTGTATTGACCAGATACATAAGCGACCCCACCAACTGTCGATAAACAGTGGCATCCACTACCTCTGCTGAAGTAGCATCCTCCTTCCTCCATCCACCAGAAAGAGGAGTATCAACAGGCTTGCAGCCATGCATGTTGAACTTCTCCAGTATCTCCCGGGCATACTTACCCTGAGAAACAAACAGTCCATCACTGCGCTGCCAAATTTCCAATCCCAGGAAATAATGAAGGAGGCCCAAGTCCTTCATCTCAAACTCCTTTGCAAGATTAGCCTTGCATGAGTGTATCAACAGTTCATCACCTGTCAAAATCAAATCATCTACATAAAGTACAATGATCAGCAACTTACCCTCCACCACAATCTGGTATAGGTTCGGATCCGCCTCACTCTTGGAGAATCCAAGTCTGGTGAAATAACTTTCTATCTGTGTGTACCAAGCACAAGGTGCTTGTTTCAACCCATACAACACTCTCTTGAGCCTGCACACATGCGACTCACTGCTGAAGATCTCGAAACCTTCGGGCTGCTCTATGTACACATCCTCCTCAATCACTCCGTTGAGGAACGCAGTCTTCACATCCATCTGATGAATGTACCACCCCATCTGTGCTGAGAGAGAAAGAATCTTCTGTATGGAAGAATACCTTGCGACAGGTGCAAAGGTTTCCTCATGATCGATCCCCTCATTCTATGACAAGCCTTGGACAAAAAATCTTGCCTTGTACTTCTCCACACTCCCATTAGCTACTTGCTTCACTTTGTAGATCCATCTCGAACCTACCACTGATTTCCCTTCCGGCCTTGGGAAAATATCCCATGCATTGTTTCTGACAATCGAATCATACTCTTCCACAATGGCATCTACCCATGCGGGATCCTCCACAGCTTCCTCGAAAGAGGATGGCTTTGTCATGATACACTTGCTCATAAGAGCCATGTATCCAGTGTACCGGTCAGGTGACTGTCTCTGTCTGCGCTGTGATGTAGGTGCTCCTACAATCTTCTATGCATCCTAAGTTAGTCGTTCAGCTTCTGTAGTGCGCTTCTGTCCTCTGATGGTTGCCGCTGCATGAGTGGTCTCTTCCACTCCATGAACCTCCTCTTGTGGCTGATCCACATCTTGAGGCTCATCCTTAGGAACTAATAGCTCCTCATCTGCATGCAAGTGTGGCTCCCTCTCAAGCAAACACTTCATGGCTTTCTCCTCATGAAATTTGATATCCCGTCGCACAACAGTCTTGCGACTTTCTAGCAAATACACACGATAGTTGTGGGGCATATCAATGCACCCCAAAAATATCCCAACCTTTGTAGTCGGCTCCAACTTCTTCCTGGCATCCTTCATCACATGAATGTAAACAGGTGAACCAAAAATCCTCAAATGGGAAATATCAGGCTTCTTACCAGAAAACGCGTCCTCGGGTGTACTCATGCCAAGTATCCTGTGAGGACAACGGTTTTGCACATAAACCACAGTATTGCATGCCTCAACCCACAAGTGTATGGGAAGGCCCTGATCATGCAACATCACCTGTGCAGCACCCACGATCGTTCTGTTCTTCCGCTCAGCGACCCCATTCTGCTGTGGGTTATGAGGCGCTATGATCTCTCTTCGAATTCCTTCTGCGCTGCAAAAGTCCTTGAATTCGCCAGAGATGAATTCACCACCATTATCGCTCCTAAGAGACTTCACCTGCTTCCCCGATTATTTCTCAACCAGTGCCTTGAACTCACAGAACTTTGAGTATGTCTCGCTCTTCTTCTGCATGAAGAAGATCCAGCACTTCCAAGAAAAATCATCAACAAATATCACACAGTACCTGTGCTTTGCTGTCAAAGCTACTGAGAAAGGTCCACACACGTTTGTGTGAATTCTCTCAAGGATCATCGTGGCACGACTATCCTTCTTGTGAAAGGTGGCTTTCACAAATTTTCCCAAGGTTATCTCTTGCACTGATCTGAATACGCAAGAGTACCTTTAGGAAGCCTGGTAGAAATCTGCTGCAAAATTTTCAAAGCTCCATGATGAAGGCAGCCCAATCTCTTGTGCCACAGCTCGCCCTCATCCTAGCTCACCACTCCTTCTACCTTGCATGCCATTGCTATGCAACCATCTACCTGCAATTGATAAAGGTTCTTAACTCGAACCCCTATCCTCCGAGTTTCACCAGTTTCCTTACTACGCAGGAAAGCCTTTCCCTCTCTAAAGAAAACATCATATCCCTTGTCTTCTAACATCGCCACAGAGATAAGATTCTTCTTATCCTGGAACATGCATCACTTCCTTCAATACGAAGGGTTTACCAGACTCCCTCTCAAAGGAAATGGTACCAATACCGGTCGCACTGTATCTACCATCATCGCCCATCTCGATGTGCACTCCAAGATCTTTCTCATCCAGATCAGTAAACAAATCTTTTTCTCTGGTCATATGAAAAGACACACCACTGTCAAGAAACCACACTGAACCCATCATACTTGAGACCAGGCATGGGATCAGTGAAAAATCTAGCTCAAACTACGAGGCTAAGGCCTCTCCAGCCGCAGATCCAACAACCTGCTTATTTTTCTTCTTCTGTGGAAAATTAGTGGTGTAATGTCTGTGTTGGTGACAGTGAAAGTACTTCACCTTGGACATGTCCTGCTTCTTGCCTTTCACACCAGATTGAGAAGCATTCTTCTTGCTCTTCCCCTTCCTTACTTTGGTAGCCAAAGCACAATTTTCTTCATATGAGTTCTTTGATGAAGATCCGTCCCTGGTACTTCGCCTTATCTCCTCTTGCACAAGATCCGACCAAAGTCGCTCCCATCTTGGTAATTTCTCCCGACCATTGACAAAGTCCTGATAGGAATGCCAACTCTTTGGAAGCCCAAGGAGAGCCAAGCTCACCAAGTCCTCGTCATCTACAGTCACCCCCACACTTCCCATCTCATCCCTACATTGGATGAACTTCGTGAGGTACTTGGGCATACTGTCGCCTTTCTCCATTTTTATGTTCCTGAGTTTATCCTTGAGCGCCAACTTTTTCTGGTCGCTCTTGATTTGGAAAAAGTCTGTGAATGCTTTCCACATCAAGAATGGAGAAGCCTTACCATGAAGGTTGGACACTATGTGATCCTTTACACCTTCCAACATAATTATTCGACACTTTTTTGTCTTCTTTTCCCATGCGTCAAGTGCGGCAGCATCGCTAGAAGCAGGTTTTGGAATTTATGCATCTATGAACTCCTTCAACCCATTGTCATCCATCACCACCTCCATTCTGTCCTTCCATGCAATATAATTAGATCTGCCCTCAAGGGAATACTACAATCGCAATCTGTTGAAAGACATCTCAACTTTGACACCAAGAAAACATTGCTGCAAATTCGAATTCCACCAGCACAAAACTCAACCGCTTCAATGTTTTGCAATTGCTCCAATGATCAATATCGCTCCGATACCATGTAGAAATTTGATAAATGATATGTTATACACCGGGATTCTCTTGATCACACGCTATTTTAACTTCATGCACAATACAAAATCTCTCCTACCATTGATCGTTAATTGCAGAAATAAAAACAATCGCAAGCGCACATTAAAACCATAAACATTCACACATATGAACACAATATTTTATGGGAAAGCTTAAAGCTGAAAACCCCAACTATCTGTATATTATATGTCATAGAGATCATGTAACAATCATTATACAAATCTCCTCACAAATCTCTCAGTACAATCTCCAATTGCTACACACTAATCAAGCCCAATCTAGAAAATCACATGCTCCAATCTCTGCCACCTGATAGCCTGCCTCTACTGCGCAATCACTGCTGAAGAATGGATCTGAATGAACTCGAATTGGTCCAGAATTTCTCACGCAATCCTCATTCGCATCTCCAATCACTGGTTGTTGCAAATCATGCAACAATACAGTCACAACTGATAGTCACACTGCTCTTAAACCTAACTCTTCACTGGTCTCCACTGAAACTATCCATGCACTGTAGTTAACTGATGTATTCTTTAGTTGATTAATGGGTTAATAATTAGTGAATTAATTAATAATTAATTCACACCACTCTCACTAGTGTATCAATCAGTTAGACTAGATACAACTAGCTCAACTATGTTTAACTCAGTTAAACTGAACACAACTCCATCAACTACCTCAATAACTCCACCAAACTCTGTCACATGATTTCTAACTGAAGTATCCATGCAATAGCTCCACTTAACCCTTCGGAATAGTGTAATTCCTTCTGTTCGCTCCTATGCCACATCTGTGCACTTAACTGAAGTGCTCAAAGAGAATAAGATAATTTTTATAGTCCAAATATTATTAAGAGCTAATAATATTCGACATATCTATTTTTATATTGGCAATCTAAAAATAGATTCTGCCCAATATTTCTAAAAATAGAAGTCGATCTATTTTTCCAACTTGACCAACCATCCACAAATAGCATCCTGCAACTCATAGAATATGATCGACATGTCTAAAAATAGACATAGTCTAAAAATAGACTTGCGCCAAAAATAGCCTGTGGGCCCACTTAGTGAAGGTGACTTCTTTCCACTAAGCTCATCATCTTGTTGCAATCTCAACATCTTATTCAAATTTAGCATAAGACTTTACAATTGCTTTCCCTTTCTCTACATTGATTTGTTCACATGTTTGAATAACTGTAAAAATTGTGTGTACAAATGCTAATCATGTATACTTATTTTCTAAATGCTTTTGAAATTGTTCCAATTTATTATTAATTTTCTACTAAGAGCATGTTGTGACAATCTACCTAGTTAGGGAAAATACATTGTTCATTATCACTTTACAAACAATTATTGGTAACTCAAGAATGGATCGTTGTTTATTTGAAATTTATGCTTCTAAGTTTATGATATCATCACCCTTAGCACATAGCTCAAGGAAATTATACAAATGTATCCAAAGGTAAAAACTAGAGTTAAGTAAGCCCAAATCCTATCCTCCCCATTCTTCCCCATTGAATAAACTCATTTATAAATTTTCAATATGAGTCTCCAACTCAATCCCTATGGATTAGGAACTTCCTTAACCTTTCCTTAAAGTTACAAACTTTTACCTCACAACACTTGGAATGCATTGTGCAGCTAAATAAGAATTTCTTGCATAGAAGTAGGTGTAGTTGCCTCAATAGGGGTAGTAGGAAGCACTAAGTATATATCATCAAATGTAGTACTAGGTCATTTATTCTCTACTAATATTTTTGCATGCCTTCAAGTGAGTTCTTGATAATAATTTACAAGTCCTTAATGTTGATAATCTAATTCTTTCAACATTTTAGATACATAAATAGATAAATCTTTAGAATAAATAGTATAAATATTAAGTTCTGCATGTAGGATTGATTGTGATATTTCATGAGATGTAGAAGCCTCTTGGGTCAGGAGGGCCATAAGATGTATTTGAAACATCATCCATTGAACTCTTAGGCTGCAAAGGATCTTTATACTAGGGCTTGGAGAAAAATATGCTAATTTTTCCCTAATTCAATGCCATTCTATTCTCAAAGAGGGGAAACATATTTGTTTATTGTTTCTTTGGTTTGTAAGATAAACACAAAATTATCTAATTATTGGGAAATGTCTTTATGTTATTCGTAAAATTATCTAATTATTGGTTCTGCAATGTTAGTTGCTTCATTATCACTATCCAAATGATCTGATTCACGGAAACCTTTTGCTTACTCGTTAACAAAGCCAAGACCATGGTTGTGTCTTTTGCATCTACATTTGAGTGGTGGAACCTAGAGTCTAAGGGATGATATGGAATTTCATATGGATAATATGACACTAAAGGAGTCGATTTAGTTGTAGAATTTATTTTTTGATGTATGATATCTAGCTTGTGATCTAAAGAATTCGTAGATCCTTTTGAATCTCTTGGATCTTGCCACTTTGATATTATTATTTGCATCCAGAGGGGGAGATAATCCTTGAGAAGGGGGACATAAATTTTGGAGATGACCGGGTCGTTTGCAGATCCTGCAGTGAAAAGTTGTGTTTCTTTGTTCATTGGCTACAAAAAAATAAATCCCTTCCAATTGAGGAGGATTTTGTCTACTATCCCCTTGTTAAGATCTATTTCAACACATGTGAGAAAAGGTTACAATACCATTTTTAGGCATTTTTGTGTCTACCTTAATGAAACGATCGAGTGAGTTTCCCACATCAGCTAAGATATATAGATGTAGAAGATGAAGGTGCATACTAGGGAGTCTTAACCAAACTACAGTGGCCAGAGTTGACTTAGAAAGGGTGTTAAAACCATGATACCATGGCTTGTAGTAGAGCCTAGAAGGGCCCCAAAACTAGGGTCCTTCATAAAAAAACCCTTTGATAATCATGAAGATATTTGAGATATGCCAAAAAGAAACCCTTTAAATAAAAAAGTAGATTCAACGTATTTGAGGACTAGGACTAATGCACCCATTCTTGGAGTGCAAATGTTGATGGCCATAACCCATTAAAATGACAAATAATCCATGCAAGAATTTTCGAATTGAGGATGATTCACTTTTATTGTTGGAATATCTTCTGCCTAATCCTCAATGAAGGTTGGCCTTGAGAGCTTTTTGGGAGTTGGGTTTGAAAGCTCTAGATTAAGGGCATCCATAAAGGATTTAGACTCAAAAGTAGAGGGCACACGCCGACCTTTGTCTCCATCGCATAATGTTGAAACTAGGAATATTTAAACATCCTTGACAATGACATAATCTCTAAGTGCTTTCCCTTCCAAAAATTGCCTACTTACATGAAGGATCCACATAAATACGAAGGGGATTCTTCTCTGATCTTGAATTCATGTAGATAACATAGAGATAATATCAATGAATTTCACTTTTATATGAAAAGTACCCCCTAATATTTTCTTCACAATCAGACTAAAAAGTTCAAGAGATCTGGAGGAATGGCCTTAGCTTGGATGCTAGAAGAAACTTGCTACAAAATAATTTCTCCTTTATTTATCATATTTGCATCAAAAGCAACAAGATGAGGGGGTTTACAAAAAATACCGTAATGCTGAAGCATAAAATATCTCACAAATAAGGCAGTTACTAAAGGAATTAGGTTTTCCATTACAATCCTCTTTTAGTTTATTTTTAATTACAACTATGTAATAATAAAAAAAAAATATTATTGAAATCTTGAAAGACATGATTCATATCCTGGAAAGAAATGTAATGGAGTATTCAAACTCCTGTGTGTATAGATTCACTTGGCCTAATGATTAAAGGCACACCTTTCCTTCCAAGAGGTCACAAGTTCAAAACTAAAGGAGTGTAGAGAATATGAAATGTGGCCCATGTTTATTGCAAGACATTACTATGGATATGTTTGCATTTGGTCCCATGAAAAGAGAGAGTGAATGATCTTGCAATATTGTGAAAAGGAAAATTGAATTGGATGATTTTGTTAAAAAATGGGGAGCTAGAGAGAGAGAGAGAGAGGGAGAGAGAGAGAGAGATATTGTCAAAACAATATCCACTAGAGAGAGAGTTGGGAGAGGCATGGTGCATGAAAATAATGAACATAAAAGAGGTAAACACCATGATCCTTGATTGTTAAAAGAGATAGACTAGAATCCATGTTTATTGAAATACACTACTATGGAGATGTTTGGATTTAGTCCCATGAAAAGAGATAGAAAAGAGACATCATGTCAAAATGGGATCCACTAGAGAGAGAATTGGGAGATCCATGGTGCATGAGAACAATGAACATGAAATATAGCCCATGTTTATTTCAATACAATACTATGTAGATGTGTGTATTTAGTCTCATGGAGAGAGAGAGAGAGAGAGAGAGAGATATTTTGTCAAAATGGGATCCCCTAGAGATAGAGTTGGGAGAGCCATGTTGCATGAGAACAATGAAGTGACTACAATATACCAAATATATATAGGCTCTTTATTATATTCAATTCATTGGTAATTATGTGAGTTATCCTAAACAACTAAGTACCTAAAATAAAAAATCCCAAGGATGTTATGGAGTGGAGACAACTTTCAAATATATTGTAAACAAAATAAGTAGAAGCATGTAGAGCCAAAGAATATAGCATGCTATAGTAAGAGAAAATTATTGCATGCAAGAAATACAATCATAAATATAGAAGGTGCACAATCAACTGAAGATGAAATGAGGGCTCCATGTACTAGGGAGATGAAATGACATTGTAAAAAATATAACCGTATGTGTAGTGCAAGGCATAATGTGGAAATTAATATAATTGGCCATGGGAGTAAGCTAAATGAGAGCCTAAAGAGACTAATTGAGAATTTTGGGTTGTGACTGAACCCAATAGTGTTGGAACTATGTGTCTTGAACTGAGGATGCATCTATTCTAGTGTGTTATTCAGATGTGGACACCTCTAATAGACTTACATGAAAATTCAATGTCTAACTTTGCAACTAATGGGGCACTCTGGCAGAATATATCCATGTTATATCATTTTATGGTGATGTGTACCCAGTAGAAGGGATAGTGATAATGTTGTTGGGAGAACCATGGATGAGATCTTGAGTTGGGAAACCTTGTGAGGTGCAACTAAGGCTTAGATAAAATATGTCAAACATTTTTCAATGTGGATTAGAAGTGGTCATGTTGCAACATCTAATATATGCCTATGTATCTTTCTAAATAGAGAGGGTGTCATGTATAATAAAGGTTTAGTTTTATATATAACCATGAGAGATGTATCCTATGTTGTGTTTATATGCATGATTAAGATAATTCCATTACTAAAAAAGAGAGTATAATGTGAAATTATCGGACCCTCCAATGCATCAAGAGGTATTTATCTATGCTGTTATGATAATGATACCTTCCTGTAATATTTGAGGTTAGATGTTGAGTGATATGTTGTAATTTTGGGCCATGTTGGACTATTACTGGAGAATTTGTTATGTATATTTTCCTGGAGCCGAGTGAACACATTGAGGTAAGGGAATGAAATGGCTAAAGGGGGAATTGTAGAATGAATTTAAGAGAAGGAGCTAAGGATTTCTATAAGAGATAGCATAAAAGGTAGTTATAGGAAGGAGGAGGGTTTGAAAATAAAGTAATAGATACCAAGGTATTGTAGTTAGTGCGTCAAGGTATATGTGTTATGCTAAAATATGTAGATAACGAGGATGGTTTGGAATAAGGATTAAGAGAGAGAGATAGATTGTGAGTCAGTGGGTGTGTTGTAGTAGTTATAGGAAGAATACATAAAGAGAGTCATTTATGCAATACTAATTGATAAAATTCACCATGGTGAGAAAGAGGAATGATAGCAATGATTACTTTATATGCCTTTTTTTCTTTAAAGAGAATGCAAGTATGATTGTGAGCATCATAAAAAGCCCTACATTATTCTTGATATGGGAGGATTGGGATCATATAGATATAATCAAGTGAAAAGATATCAAAATTGATGATGTCTTTGAATGGTTGAATGGAAAAAGTTGCTGAAAATATCTAAATAATTATAAGACAAGGGTCGTGCTATAGTACTTAAATAAGATAATGTGGAGAGGGGTAGGGAGCTATGAGAAGTTGTAAGAGTTGCACTAATTCATAGAATGTGAGGCTATTTTGACTACTATTTTTTAGAATCATGGTGGCTAGATGGTATTTAATATATAAATTTTGAGTGAAAATAAATTTGGGAGATTGAATGGTATTTTTTTTGGGTCATGAGAATGAGAAATGTGTCTGCTATACTAAGCTATGGTAAGGTAATTGTAAGGGGTTCTCTAGATGCATAGTTAGACTAATTGATATGAAACGATTTGGAGGGATATTGAAATTTTAAATTATGGTAGTATGGTGTAGAATGTGTATATTGTAATCCTATACAATTAATTTTTGCAAACATGTTCTTAATAAAAACAAAAAAGGTACAATGGAACACACACAAATTTACACATAATTTATCCTAGAAACCCAAAATTGGTAGAACTAACAATATTTTTTCTCATTATATTTTCTATACAGTATATTGAAATAAAATATACATCTTGTGGTATAGGAACCACTAATAAAACCAAAATTTGTAACAAAAACTACAAAACCATGGGAAAAACCAACATGCACCACAAAACCACTTTTAGCAAAAGTGTGGAATAAAAAATGCTAAACAACAAACACAAAAAGACACCAAAAAATTTCTTTTGGGGAACTTTCCCAAACCATACAAAGGGGGACATGATCCCCCCTATATATCCCCTATCTAAGGGAACTTAGAAACCTCCCCTTGAACCCCCCCCCCCCATTTGTTCATGTTGCATATAAATCATGCAAATAATATAAAACATACCCAATATTCTCCCCCTTGTTGTTTTATTTGCACACAAGGGGCCAGACGAGTACATAGTCAATAGTTCATGAAAATAATGCCCATTGTTTCTCTACACCAAGAGAAGCTTTTAGTACTTATATATTTTTCAATGCATCTACAACATCTTCAAATTTTCCCCTTTTTCTGGCAACACCTTCTTTTCTTTGATCATATATCTGACAAAGTGATACTGAAGATCGATATGTTTTGTCTTCAAATGATAAGCAGGGTTCCTCATCAATAAAATTACACTTTGGTTGTAGCAATATATCCTTATATCTTATTGTACCAACCCCATAGCTAAACACAATATCTGTAACCAAATTGTTTCCTTGCTTGCATGAGTAGCCACCATGTATTCAAATTCTATAGTTGAAAGTGCCACTACAGAATACCTCTTGGTCATCTAACTAATAGCTCCTCCAAATAGGTTATACACATACCCACTTGTAAATAATTTATGGTATATATCACTAGCCTAGTCTGCATCAACAAATCCATGTATGTCTAACACACTGTCTAGTCTTGGTATTCCTTGGTAGCACAATCCATAATCGGTAGTGCCATGCAGATACCAGAAAACCCTCTTTATTACTATCCAATGCTCCTTCCATGGTTTTGACATATAGCTACTCAATATTACCACTGCATGTGCAATATATGGTCTTGTACAAAACATTGCATACATCAAATTTCCAACTGCGCTAGCATATGCAACACGAGACATGTCCTCCTCCTCTTCATGTGTCTTGGGACATTGATATGCAGATAACTTAACACCAATAGGAATAGATACATTCACTATTTTTCTTTCTTCTATATTAAACCTTCACAATATTGTCTGAACATACTTCCTCTAACTTAACCAGATTTTCCTATTTTTTGAATATCTTTTAATTTCCATGCCCAAAATGAAATTTGGAGTACCATGATTCTTCATGTAAAATTTAGAAAACAAATGGGATTTCATTTCCTGGATGATATTATTGTCATTTCCAATTAACAACATATCATATACATACAAAAAAAATATATGATCACCAACTAATTTAAAATGCACTTGGTGATGTTATTTTCTTCTTTTGAAGCTATGTCCTCGTATATATGTATCAAATTTTTGATACCACATCCTTGGTGATTGATTCAACCCATACAAATAAATTTTAATCCTACATACCAACTCTTTATTACCCTTCATAGAAAATCCTTATGGTTTATTCATATAGATCACTTCTTCCATATTCCCATGTAGGAATGTTGTCTTCACATCCATCTATTCGACGTCAAAATAAAAAACAACAAAAAATAGATAAAAGAAATATAATAGAATCTAATTTTGCAACAAGAGAGACAATATCACCGAAGTTAATTCCCTACACTTGCAAATAACCATTTTCTACTAATTGAACTTTTTATTTCTCCAATTTTCCTTTTGCATTTAGTTTCTTCATAAAGACCAATTTGTTTCCAATGTATTTTCTTCCAGCTGGAAACTCCACCAAATACCAAGCCTCATTCTTGTCCAAGGCTTCCATATCTTCAACCATGGCCTTTTTCTAGAGTTTTATGTTCTCTAAATCCATTTCCTCCCTAATATTTCTAGAATCATCATCAGTAATAAACAAATAACTATTTGAACGAGAATTAGGTGGAGTACACCTTTATGGCTGCCTTATTTCCCAAACCAATCTCCTCAAAATTGGAGTATGTGGTTCTTCATTGTCTGATTCATGTTCTTTTATAGTTTATGAATCATATTCCTTTAGTTGAAAATCTACCTTATATGGTTCTTTATCCCTTTGTAGGACTTCATGTTTGATAACAACTTCTACTTCTATAAATACCACATCTCTAATGTACACACCCTTATTTGTTTCTAGGTTCCAAAGCTTGTAACCTTTTAAACAATCATTATAACTAATAAATATGCACCTTTCATATTTTCTATCCAACTTAGTTTTTTTTTTATCCAGGTGGATATTGGTGGCCACCCGCCTATTCCAATTGGGCCCCCACCATTGTCTCTTTCAGTTTTTCAGTTTTGGCATAACTTACTATTTTTAGCATTTTTTTGGGTCCTGAACTTCCGGAGCCGTTTTGGGGGCCCTAAACGAAGTTTTTTGGGCATCGCGCCTCCAAAAAATATCATTCCATTTCGGAATGATATTCATGGCGAAATCTTTAGTCCTCGGATAGAGCTTTCTAATGATGTATCATGTGCATCAAACAGAGATAGTATGCCAAAGTTACGTCCCTAGGAAGTTGAAACACCAATTTACCCAAACACGGCCCATAGTTTTGGCGCTTCATCTCCTAGGGTTAGGTTTTTGGATGTTTAGGGTTCTCCATTGTTTCTCAATAATAAATAGGCCCTCAAGCCTCATTGTAACTCAGTTCCGAGGTCTGTAGCCGCCACATCTCTTCTCAGAGATAGCTACCAGCGCCCTAGCTAGTTTTATTTCCATTCTGTCTGTAAGCAAATTTCAGTTCTTTGATATTAATGAAATGAAGTGTTATTTCCGCTGCATCCTTGTATTTATGGTTATATGTTTATTCTGTTGCATTCCTGCATAAATCTGGATCAGTGGTATCAGAGCGGTCTGCTTTTTCTCGATCCTTCTTTGCATGTCCCCAACGAGGTCAAGGTATAAGGAGCTAGGGCTTGATCTGGTGAAACCTTTGCAAGATCAGCCTCGTAAACCTCGACGGATGCCCATGGGGGATGAAAAGAAAGATGAGGGAGCAGGAGATCCTATCAAAATTTTGCTTGAGGAGGCCCTCGAAAAACAAAGGAACATGATGATGGATAACTTTGCTCAAATCCTTCAACGGCTGCCCACCGGCGGCGCATCTGCATCTAGCAGCCACTATGGAGGTGCGACTCCTTTTAAGGTACAAGTAAATTTTGACATCCCCATATTTGAGGGTCAAATAGACGCAGATGCTGTAGATAGATGGTTGAATCTATTAGAAGGATATTTCTCTGTTCATGACTTTTCAGACCAGGAGAAGATTATTTTTTCACTCCTCAAAGCTACCCCCCATGTTAAGGACTGGTGGGAAACCTACTGTGAGAACAAGGACCAGATAGAACCCTCTCTATTCTCGGCCGTACCAGCTTGGAATTCTTTCCGAGACGCCGTCAAGGAATATTACTATCCCGTGGGGAGCTATGAGGACAAGTACATATAATGGACCACGCTGCGACAAAAGAGGGATCAAAATGTGCATGAGCTGATGAATCTGTTCCATACCCTGCGCACAAAGTTGGGTATCAAAGATTCAGAGAAAAAATTGGTGCTAAAGTATCGCAGCTGTCTGCACAGATACATTCAGGAGGAAATGGAGTTCCTCGACATCTCCTCGCTTGGTACGACATACCGGTATGCTGCCAAGATTGAGCAGAAATTCAAACAGAAGAAGCAAGACTTTGGATCTGCGAATCAAAAGCAAGGGAAAGGTGCTTCCAAACCGCAGAACAAAGGACGGAGCTAAGGCATGGCGGCTAAAGACAAACCGTCAAAGCCATAAGAAAAGAACAGCACCGCAAACCCAAAGAAGGACACGGGAAAGTGGTGTGAGTTCCATAAGAGCTCCACTCACAACACAAGTGAGTGTCGGGCCAAGCAGTCGCTAGTGGCCGAGATGAGGGCTTCTGAGTCAGATGCATGCTCCGACTCCGAATCAGAGCCTGAAAAGGGGAATGAAAAATGGAAACATATTATTGATGTGAAGCCCAATGCCACTGTTGCCACTACAAAGATCCAAAAGGAGGAACCGGAAGATCCAGAGGAGGAGGAACGTCTCTTCCACTCCCAGACGTGGGTAAAGGGCTCCCCTGTATAGTTCATTGTCAACAATGGGAGCCAAAAGAACCTCATTTCAGTAGACGTCGTGAAGAGGTTGGGCTTGCTGACTATAGCTCACCCACATCCGACTACAGCTCACCCACATCCATACACCATCGGGTGGCTTCACCAAGGATGAGATCTCCGCGTCAGCCAGCAGTGCCGCCTTCCCTATAGCATCAAGCCCTTCACGGATGAGGTATTATGTGATGTTGCTCCTATTGATGTTTTTGATGTATTATTAGGACAACCATACTTGTGGAAGCGTCATGCTGTGTATGAGTCTCGACCTCGTGCTGTTATTATTACTTTGGGAAATAAGTTGTACAGGATACCAGAGGTACCACCTCCTACGACTATCTCTTTGGTTACTGCAAAACAATGCAATAAGCTCATTTCCCAAACCAGGAAATTCGTTTTCCTGATGATCTGCCCCCAGGGCAAGAAGAAGACTGTGGCCACGACCTCCAGACAGGGCTCCTCTGCACAACAACAACAAATGGATAAGGTTATGGAGGAGTACGGGGACATATTCACCTCACCCACAGGGGTTCCTCTGCACTGTCAGGTCAAGCACCCGATTGATCTGACCCCCGGTGCGCCGCTACCTAATGGACCGATCTATCGGCGCTCTATTCTAGAGAATGATGAAATCAAGAGGCAGATTCAGGAGCTGTTGCAGAAAGGTCACATCAGACCAAGTTCATCGCCCTGTGGGAGCTCGATCGTGTTGGTACAGAAGAAGGATGGGACGTGGAGACTCTATATTGACTATCGGGCGCTGAACAAGATCACTGTCCGGAATAGGTACCCAATCCCACGGATTGATGACCTTCTGGACCAACTCAAAGGTGCAAAATATTTCAGCAAGATCGACCTGAAGTCTGGGTATCACCAGGTACCAATTGAACCCTCCGATGTGTGGAAGACTGCCTTCAAAGCCAAGGAAGGCCTTTTCGAATGGCTGGTCATGCCTTTCGGGTTGAAGAATGCTCCCGCAACCTTCATGAGGATGATGGACGACATCTTGCGGCCATTCACCAACTCATTTGTAGTGGTGTACTTGGATGACATTCTGATCTTCAGCAAGACTTGGGAAGAGCACCTTCACCACATCCGACAAGTCCTCCAAACACTGCGACAACACAAGTTGTGTGCCAATTTGGAGAAGTGCACATTTGGCATGACCCAGGTTCAATATCTGGGATACATAATTGATGAAAGGGGGGTGCATGTGGATCCAGCCAAGATCCAAGTCATTCGAGATTGGCCAGCCCCAACCACTATAACAGAGCTTCGCAGCTTTGTGGGTCTTGCTAATTTCTACCGTAGATTCGTGTTGGAATTCTCTCATATCACTTGGCCCTTGAGTCAAGTCACCAAGGGAGGAGCGAGAGAAAAATTCTTTTGGTCGGAACCTCAACAGAAGGCGTTCACAGAATTGAAAAATCACCTCTGTTCTGCCCTAGTGCTCACATTACCAGACTTGCAACAACCATTTGAGATCGAGACAGATGCCTCTAAATATGCTATTGGGGAAGTTCTTACTCAACAGGGACATCCAGTGGCATATCACAGTGAGACATTGTCTGAGACAGTTCGCAAGTATCCCACCTATGACAAAGAAATGTATTCCATTGTGCAAGCCTGTCGACAATGGAAGCATTACATTTTTGGGAAGGAAACAATCATCCACACAGACCACCGGCCCCTGCAGTTCATACAGACACAAGGGAAGTTGCAGAATGATCGCCATCAGAAGTGGTCCACATATCTGCAACAGTTTCATTTGAACATCAAGTACAAGAAGGGTAGCACCAATAATGTTGCGGACTGCCTCAGCCGACCACCGATCGTGGCGCTCACCACCGTGCTCAACTCTTGTGGGCACGAGACTTCTGATTGGCCGCTTCTCTATGAGAGTGACCCAAAATTCAGCCACACTTACAAGGCACTCTTGGGGGGTACGCAAGTTCCAAATTTTCACCTCCAAGATGCACTTTTATGTCACCTGGGACACCTTTGTGTTCCTTCAAGCAAGCGTGCCAAGATGATATGGGAAGCACACTACAGTCGAGTCGTTGGGCATTTCGGGGTCGAGAAAACAGTAGCAATACTACAGAAGTATTTCTATTGGCCGAACCTTCGAAAGGATGTCAAGAATCACATCAGATCCTGCACTGCTTGTGCCATTTCCAAACCGACCATCAAGAAGCAAGGCCTATATACTCCACTACCTACCCCTAGTCGACCTTGGGAATCCATCTCCATGGATTACATGTCGGGCCTGCCTTCTACTAAGAATGGAAATGATTGTGTTTTCGTGGTCGTTGACAGATTCTCGAAGATGGCCATCATGGCGGCCTGTAAGAAGAATATCACAGCAGAAGCCATTGCTAAACTCTTCTTTGAACGAGTGTGGGTGCACTTTGGGATCCCACAGTCTATCATATCAGATCGAGATAGCAGGTTCCTCAGCACATTTTGGTCCAGCCTCTGGTCAATGTTGAACACAAAGCTCACCAAGTCCACAGCTTTCCATCCCCAAACAGATGGCCAGGCAGAGGTCGTCAACAGAATGATTGTACACATTCTGCGCATGTACAACTCAAAGCATCCACGCACATGGGACGAGAGCCTCCCCTATGTACAACACAGTTATAACCGGGCTCTCCACAGTTCAATTGGACATAGCCCCTTTCAGGTGGGCTTGGGATTCCAGCCACTATGTCCCATTGACATAGCCATGCCGTTTGCAGCTGCTCAGGCCGATTCAGCTCATGTCCAGTCTGAAGTTGACAAAGCAAGTAGCTTCATCGAGCGCATTCAACACATCCGCCAACAGGTTCATGAGATATTGGACAGAGCCAATGCGAAGTACAAACGGCGCCATGATCAACACCGGGTGCCACACCACTTCCAGGTGGGCGACAAAGTATGGCTACATTTGCAGAAGGAGCGCCTCACTGGACCTCACCGCAAGCTTCGCCCGCTCCGATACGGGCCGTACACCATCACCAAGGCTGTAGGTAACCATGCCTTCGAGCTTAGTATTCCACCATTCCTTGGTCTGCACCCAGTCTTCAATGTGGATCGCCTTCGTCCTTACTTTCCACCTCTACTGGACACCTCGGACATTGCAGAACAACTCATACCAACAGAGTTAAACCCAGACTGCATGGAACAGGCCACCACAGATTGTATCATGGACATGCAAATCAAGAACACTCGTCAACAGCAGATCCAACTGTATCGGGTTGTCAAAGCTAGCCAACTCCTGCACCAAGGAAAGTGGTTCACCAGGGACCAAGTTCAGTAGAAATTTCCTCATCTCATGGAGGAACTTAACGCAATGGGGACCATTGCTTCCTAAGGGGGGAGGAATGATCCAGGTGGATATTGGTGGCCACCCGCCTATCCCACTTGGGCCCCCACCATTGTCTCTTTCAATTTTTCAGTTTCGGCATAACTTACTATTTTTAGCAGTTTTTCGGGTCTTGAACTTCCGGAGCCGTTTTGAGTCCCTAAACGACATTTTTTGGGCATCGTGCCTCCAGAGAATATCATTCCATTTGGAATGATATTCATGGTGAAAGTTGTAGTCCTCAGATGGAGCTTTCTAATGATGTATCATGTGCGTCAAACGAAGATAGTATGCCAAAGTTACGTCCCTGGGAAGTTGAAACACCAATTTACCCAAACGGGGCCCATAGTTTTGGCGCTTCATCTCCTAGGGTTAGGTTTTTGGATGTTTAGGGTTCTCCATTGTTTCTCAATAATAAATAGGTCCTCGAGCCTCATTGTAACTTAGTTCTGAGGCCTGTAGCCACGACATCTCTTCTCAGAGATAGCTACCAGCGCCCTAGCTAGTTTTATTTCCATTCTGTCTGTAAGCAAATTTCAGTTCTTTGATATTAATGAAATGAAGTGTTATTTCCGCTGCATCCTTGTATTTATGGTTATATGTTTATTTTGTTGCGTTCCTGCATAAATCCAGATCAATTTTACTTTGAAACATAAACATATCCATAACAAAAAAATACCCTGAGATGTATGAGGGATGGTTTCTTACCAGTCCATACCTCGTGTGGTGTCTAATCATCCAACACTAATGAGGTTGATATATTTACCATGTAACATGAAATATCCATTTCCTCTACCCAAAATTCCTATCCTAACCCAACACCACTGAGCATGCTCCTTGCTTTCTCCATTAATATGCTATTCATCCTCTCTACAACTCCATTCTGTTGAGGTGTATATGGGGTAGTATTTTATTGTGCTACACCTAAATTTTTATATAACTCTTCAAATTCCTTATCATAAAACTCTCCACCATTATCCATCCTCAACACATTTATTTTCTTCTTTATCTAATTCTCTACCAGAGCCTTAAATTTGTTAAATCTATCAAAGACTTAAAATTTCTTCCCGAGGAAATATATCCATGTATTAGTCTAGAATTCCACTATAAATGAGATATAGTACACATATTTACCCAATTATGGAACGAAATTTTGGCCGGATAAATCGATCTTGCGGACAAGATCAATCTCCCTAGTGTCAGAAGATAATATTGCAACAAACGAACAACTAATTTTGTCTTTCTCTAAATATATTCGTTTCACAAATAAATGCTATGAAGGTGTCGATCCTACCTTAAATCCAAATGCTTATTTGCGGTCGTAGTCTTTCCGTTGCATCAGTAGTTCTTCCATCACAACAACAGTTCTTTCGTCACAACAATAATTCTTTCGTCGCAACAAGATTTCTTTCCGTCGCAACAATAATCCTTCCATCGCAACAAGAGTTCTTTCGTTGCAAGAAAGTGTCATCTTTTGTCACAAAAAGTGTAGATCTTTTTTTGTGTGAGAAAGTGTTGTCTTTTGTTGACACATAATCACGGAAACAAACAAATATTAAATAACACGTATAACAAATAATTATAAAACATATATCATAGTGATCAAGGAATCTATGAAATAAATGATCAAACGATAGCTTATTGAAATAAACAATCGAACAACAATTTATTGAGAAAAACAAAACTTGATTGTATTAATCTTAAAATAACAGAAGAACCTTACAACCTTAGCCTTGATGTTTGAATAGGCCTTCCCGGGGTCCAAAGCAGGAGTCTCCCCTAATTTGATAAGTCTTTCACTCTTCCTCTAGGAGCACATAGAGGTATGTGATCTTTCCTCTCAAAAGCTCAGCAGAAAGAAGTCTAAATTTCAACAACACTTCAACTCAATCACACATAAAGCCGGAACTCCCTTTGAGGCTACCCCGATGCCTCCTTTTATAGAGCGGATGAGCGAGGTTAGGGTTCCACCTATGAAGGGATAGAATCCTCCTTCAAAGGGATAGGCTCCTCACATCAAGGGATTAGTTCCTTAAGGTGTGGGATACATGCACCTTACTAAAGCATACTCATCTCCAAAAATTCTCATCTAGAAGCTTCTAGAATTGACCTCAAATCAACTTTTTATCTTTTTTTTCTCGCTTTTTTGACTTTGAGAAGGGTACACAGGCATTACAAGGGAAAAATGTGTTGGAGCAGGTAAAGCGATGTATTGCATACCCAGAAAAATAGGAATGCGGGCATGCTCTTCATGTTACACTGTAGGGTTTTGAGAGAAAGTTTTGAGGTTTTTCTCTTGTTTTAAGGCTTGACATGAAGAGTAAAGGTTGTAAGACTTGCGAGAGGAGGTATGTGGGTGTTAATGAGCTCATATAGTCAACGAATGTCGGGGTAGCCGGTTTTTAGTGCAACATATTTCCCCCTAAGCTGCGCGAAGTACGGAATAGATGAAAATGAAGTACATGCATATATGAAGAGTGAAGTACTATCATTTCAAGGATCATCCAGTGGACACCCCGGTCGAACCTATAAAAACATTCAATGCAAAATATATATATATGTAATCATATCATCGCTGAGTAGGCATTCCCATACTCGAGATTCAAAACTAACTAGAAAACTGATTTAAACTATTCTGATACACGTATGATTTTCAATACATCAACAATATAGACATGTGTAGACACATTATGGATGCAACCATCTGTTTATGAATAGTCCATTGTGTAAATGAATAACAAAATTCCTCGCAGCCTGGATGGTAGAAATTAGATCCAGGGTCTTGATTTTCGTTTCTCGAACCAGTACGATTCTATCCATGTGAATAAATGTGTCAAAGTCGAACATGGTAGAAACCACTTGATTACCAGTCAATAATGTGAACTGTTAACAAGTGTGAGAGTAACCACCAGTAATGTCAATGGCCCTCAAAGTACTCATTACAATCCATGAAATGTAAATGAATGAGCTAAAGTCGAACATGTCATGGAATCATTCGATCGAAGGTCAATGATGCAACCTATCGTCGAAGGTGAGAAACCTTCCATTGAGGCATGCATATTTCAAGGTACTGACAATTTCTAGATCAACTTCCTAGATAATGAGCTTTCGTCGATAGAAAGTGATCCGTCAAAGGCAAGGCCACAACACAAAATCATAGATCAAGTTTTGAAGAAATATATTGGCAAAGACTGACTCAGGGATGGTCAAAATGGAAGACAAATATTTTGCAAACGAATGGTTTGTTTGAACTATCCTCTTGAACACATAACGACACTGCAGATGGCTTGGTGAAAATTGACCCAAAGCTAATACCCAGAAACTGGCTGAAGACTTTCAATATGGTTTGATTAACTGCTAGGCAAAGGATTTTCCCAACCCAGGTGAACAAAAGTGTCGTGTTCAAGAGTGGTTAACAGTTTTCCGAATAGTCAAAATGTAACGAACCGGTTCAGTTTTCTCTCTTTTCCCCCACCATTTCTGGCAAGTACCTCTTTATTTTTGACAAGCTTGAGGAGGATAACATTTGTTTGTTTATAAGCTCATCCTTCGGATGAGTCCAACTTAGTTTAAATTCAAACCCTAAGAAGGAGTGGTTTGTTCCTGCTTAAAATTGAACAGGTCCCTTACTGTTAAATTTTTACAAGTCCAATATAGGAGAAACTCGGTGTTTTTCAATTTTAGGGAGTCAGAAGAAAAACTTAAGAAAACTCCATGGGTGTACTTTTTCATAAATTTAGTCTCTCGAGCCCGAAAAAGGATAAAATAATGTGGGAGAGAACTCTATTGACCGTAATTAGTCAACGTATACCTTTTTCGTAAATAGTCCATTTCAGTCCGTAAAAGGGGTAAAATTATACTGAAAGGACGATCATTCATTTATTTTAACGAGTTCGAATAATCAAGTGCTCGACAATATTTTCATGTTTAGAGAGTCTGAAAAGGGCTTAAAAGAGGACTCCAATGTTTCGCTTTTTCGTAAATTTTTGAAAGAGTCTGAAAAAGTGATAAAAGTATGCTATTTGTTGAAAAATGATCAGTTTTACCGAAAAATCCAATATTCTGCACAAAAACTCGAAACAATTACACATACCTGTTTAAGATAAATAAAAATGTTTTCAAAAATTACCTTTTTAAAGTGAAAAACAAACAAATTAAAAATTCATTTATTCGAAAAAACTTATAAAAAGGACCTTTCTAACTTTATTTTTACTATTTGAATTCAGAGTGAAAAAGTAAGGGCTTTTGGATAAGAAAAAACTTCTTGTGAAGATTCTGGAAAATCCGTTTGTCGGAATCAGAAACCGTAAGCTCCAAGTAATCTGTATAAATTTTGGACCATATGAGGGCCCAAGTTGATTTCCTGATATGGCTAGTAAACAGATGGGACACACAGGACCAATGTTTCTAGTTTATCGGCCACCGGCTCGAAGTCGAGCTGGAGGCTATACATTTTTTGACTGGTTTGTCCAAGAGGGGCGGACACTTATCTCTATTCGGGACTAGATCAGGTGGCCAGTCTATTGCTAGTATCAAAGCAAAGTTTTTCAATGGTTGAGTAGACCCCAAGGATAAATGGATAGATATCATCCGTCCTGAGTTCAAAGTTTAATGTCTTCACTATTACTAGACTGTATAGGAGTGCAACATTACGTGTTGCCAATCTCATGATGAGGGCATTGAGATTGTTAGATTTCTGTCGACATATTTTTCGTTGGTTGAACAACCAACTCTTTATTATTAAGGATTTTCCATACGCCGAGATGAACTATCGCGGCGACAAAGACATGGCTTTTCCTCCAGGAGAGCAATGGGATGATTCAAGTAAAAATCATTTTCAACACTTTCTAAGTCCTATTTTTTTTTTGTATTTTAAATTTTAAATCATTGAATACAAGATGATATATAGTTTGAAACACACTTCTATGCTATGATATATCATTATTACTGGCTATCTGTGTACATGTTATCGAATGTTGTTTAATTTACTATTTTGATTATTGCAAATGTCTATTTATCATACTAGAAGCAACTGAATCTGCTAATGTATTTAAATGTCTTGGAATATGCTGATATTCAATGTAATCAAATTCACGTTGCAAGAGATGAAATCTTAAAAATAACCGTAATAACACTGGATTTATAATGGCATAAACCCTGTTAAGCTGTAATACAACAAGTTCAGAATCCAAACTAACAATCAAACTCCGAATTCCAAATGATATGGATTCAGATAATAACTCAATCACTGCACTATACTCTACAATGTTATTCGTTGTTTGAAAGAGGCTTACCCCATGCATGGATACTAACTCGTCAGAGGGTGAATAGCTAACCCAAGCTGTGGAAGAAATGTTCTGTGTACTATGAAAAGCACCATCAGCAAAACCAATGTAGGTTTGAAGAGACGTCGAAATCTGCAATATCAAGAGTAAAACTCAGATAAGCAGGAATAGTGATAAGAACACACTCTAAACTAGGCATGCTTTTCTAATCTAAGACACACCAGCAGTAAAGAATCTAATCTAACTAAAAATCTCCACACCAAGTTTAAGCATAATATTTCTTCAAATAAAGCCCATTTCTAGGTTTATCTAAAGAGACACTATCAAAATCTATCAGTTCATAGGCCCCTTTTGCTAGCTTTCGCTTAACAATGAAAGGACCATGCCACATAGGCACAAATTTTCTAGCCCCTAGCTTATCGTTGGCTTGATCGTACACTAAAACTAGGTCTCCTTCTGAAAAACTACGAGGGGTAACATTTCTATCATACTGAGCTTTTATTTGTTTGACATGAGCTTCGTTTGATAATGTAGCATTTCGTTGATTCTCATCTAGCTGAGCCAAGTACGAAAAACGCTTCTCCTCTTCAGACGTAGCTGGAAGTAATTCTATGGCTAATTTCAAAGACGGAATTTCGCATTCAATAGGCAACACAGCTTCCAAACCGTAAACCAGTTGAAAGGGAGTGAAACCAGTTGACGATTTTACTGAGGTCCGATATGCCCAAAGTGCTGAAAATAACATGGAATGCCAATTCGACTTATGAATACCAATAATTCGTCTGATCATAGTGACTAAAAATTTATTGATAGCTTCAACCAGACCATTAGCCTGCGGGTAATAAGGAGTAGAACTATCGTGGCGCAGGCCAAGTTGATCTGTCATTTCAGTCATCATGATATTTCGAAAATGACTTCCATGATCTGTAATAATGGCTTGAGGAACATCGCATCTAGCAATTATATGATTGAACACGAAAGTTGCAGCAGTCTTGCCGTTTGCCGAAAATTTAGGCATCACCTCGGCCCAATTAGTAAAATAATCTACCACTAGGATAATATACGCATGCCCCCTGGCTGAGTGAGGGTTACATGTAATAAAATCGATACCCCACTTTGCGAAAGGACCGACAACAATTATAGGGTGAAGAGGAGTGGGTGGTGCATGCATTTTACGATCAAAGACTTGACAATTGTGGCATTTCCGGACTGCATAGATACAATGTTTGAATAACGACGACCAGAAATAACCAGCACGCAATATCTTTTGGGCTGTGGCATACCTAGACATATGACCGCCACATGCTCCAGAATGGAAATCATTTAGAACCTTCTCAGCTTCTTCATGAGTAAGACAACGTCAGAAAACAGAATCCGCTCCACGACGATAGAGTGTGTCACCAATAATATTGTATTGTTGGGATTAGAAACGTATTTTTCCGTCGCTAATATCGTGAGATTTCAGGCTGAAAAGATTGGGTTTGGAGATAAACAATAATATCCCCATACCAAGGATCAAGAGTACTGATAAGAAACAAGGATTCGTCCGCAATGGGCTGCTCCGCCACAGTTTCAGTATCAGTAGAGGGGAAATCACACATCAGTTTGGCAAAACCCAAAGATTTCTTTGCCTTGGATTTTTCAAATTCCAAGTCAAATTCCTATAGGATAACTATCCATTTGGAATACTTGCCCCCTAGCAATTGTTTGGTCAAGATGTACATCATAGGGTTACAGTCAGAAATTACTGTGGTTTTGCGTAGTAAGATGTAATGACGAAATATTTGGACAGCTGCCAAGGCCAATTTCTCCACATGCATGTATTTGATCTCAGTCGGATGTAGATTTCGACTAAGATAATAAATCACATGTTCATTGTTGAATTCATCTTCCTGAACTAATACCATCCCAATGGTGGAATGAGAAGCGGCGAGTCACAAAAAATAATCCCGATTGTAATTGGGAGGATGCAACAATGGTGCATGGGTCAACGCGTGTTTTAGTGCATCAAAATATTGATCAGCGATCTCATCCCAAAAGAATGGAACGTTCGGTTTCAACAACCAGGTAAAACCCTTTATTAGCTCAGTGTAATTAGGGATGAACCGACGTAAAAAGTTTGCTTTCCCCTACAAACTTTGGAGTTGGCGCAGAGTCGAAGGAGGAGGTAGATTGACAATAGCTTCGACCTTTGATGGATCAACGTGAATGCCTACTTTTGAAACGAAAAATCCCAGTAAGCGACCCGATTCTACACAGAAAACATATTTGTGTGGATTCAGCCGAATTCGATAATGCCTACATCTCATAATGATAGCTCGTAAATGAGTGAGATGGTCGGCCCTACGCGATGAATGAGCAGGTAAATCATCGAGATAAGGCTACACAATGTGCTTAATGTCATGAAATGCGTAAGACATAGCCCTTTGAAAATTTGCCCCAACGTTCTTCAATCCAAAGGGTAGTTTGCAATAAGAAAATGTCCCCCATGGACAAATGAAAGTTTTTTTTGGCTGATCAACAGGAAGTATGTTTATTTGATTGTAACCAGAAAAACCATCCATAAAGGAGAACATTTCACTACCAACACAATCATCAATTATTTGATCAATATAGGGGGTTGGATAATTGTCTTTAGGACAAGCTCGATTAATATCCCTATAGTCGATACATACTCGTATCGTTCCTTGTTTTTTGTTAACAGGAACAATATTCGATACCAAATCCGTTAAAGGAATTGGATAAATGAAACCTGCACGAAGTAATTTTTCAACTTTGGCTTTGATAGCAGCAGCTTTTCTTGGATGTATTTGACGTAAACGTTGACGAACAGGTTTGGCATCCGGGTAGGTCTTGATTTCATGTACAACAATTGATGGATTGATTCCTGGCATTTCATCATATGACCAGGAAAACACGTCACAAAATTCTTGAAATAGGGCTTTATAAGTTTGGATTTCATCGTCCGTACAACAAGAACCTATATGAATGTTTTCAATTATTGCTGGCTTAACTGAAATGTCAATTGGAATCGTTCGAGAGATATTTTCCAAATTTAACTTAGAATCAGGATTTTGTAATGGATTCTGTGGTTCTTTGACATATTCAGCAGTAAAAATAGAAGCAAAATCATTTTCAAAATGATCCAACTCAGGTAGAAACGAAGATCGATGATGAAGATATTCTCATGGTAAATCTTCAACAGACAAAAGTTCACGAATCTGCTTATCAGTGTAAACAAGATCGGGTAATGTCGTTGTGGCTGAGCTAGATATTGAAAGTGATTCTTCATGGATCCCATTCATTGGATAAATTTTGGTTGAAGAACGATTGGAAAGCAACTATACAGCCTGATATGCAATTTCAAAGGGACTCAAAGGCATCGCGCCATCAAATGAATCCAACTTGGAGTCGGAAGGTATGATCCAAGGATCATCAAACTTAATAGTATTTGACGAAATCATATGAATAGTTGCAATAGGAGGCAATACGTTAGGAGGAGGAAAGGAAAAAGTTCCTAGTAAACCAGAATCTTTAATCAAACCTACCCCAACATCCTTGTAAGGGATAACCGTTTTACCGATGTGCTGGATCATTTCTATAGAGGCTGGATCGGATGAGAAATAAGTGAGCTGATCTATTGTAACGATCTTTCCTTGATGCGGAAACTTGATAAGCAAAAATACTGATGAAACAATAGTAGTCATAGCATAATACCAACTGCGACCTAGAAGAAGGTTGTAATCTAGAGGGGCATCAACCACCTCCACATCTAGATTTACGGTTTTGCCTTCAACCCCTATAGGTAAATCCTACAAAATACCGAAAGGATGGAACCCTCGGCCATCAAAAGCCTTTAGAATCATCGGAGACTAGTTGAGTGTAGGAGAACCAAGCGATTTCCAACACTGGATCGACATAATACACGTAGAAGCCCCTTCATCAATCACAGTCTGAAAGATCGGTCTGTTTTTTACTAAAGCTAGAATCTCGAAAGCCATTTGATGAGGTAGGCAGGGTGTACTATTCTCTAAATCGAAGATTATAAGGTTCGAATCTTGAATATCGACAGCTCCTATGGTAGACAAAAGTAATTTACGTTGTGCTGGGCATGATTGCAGCACTTCCAAAGCTGACATTGCTGAAGGGGAAATAGCTAAGTCCTCAACAATTTTGTAATTCTGAGCAGCTCTCGCATGTGGATTGAAAGCTAATTTATGAAGTACACCTTTAGCAGGTGGTTTGATTACTAAGTCCTGATTGGGTTTCTCGATCTGTAGTGGATCAGAAACATGAGGAGGTGTAGTTGATGTATTTGAATTAGAAGATTCTGCTTCTTTAACACCAACAAGATTCTTACTACCATAACCTTGCGATCGCGACACAATCCTAACATGAGACATCATCATAATAGGTTCTTTTGAGGCATTCGAGGTAGAACCAATCATCTTACTATCTTGAGTGGGAAAAGGATCCTTTAAGACAGCAGGTTGTTGAGAACCTTTAACGAATTTTGCAACCTCCGCTCGATGCGGGAATTCCTTAGTAAAATGATCCTTGTCACAAATGAAACAAGGATAGCGAGGCTTGCATTTTTCGTCATTAGATTCAGTTTTATCTATTTTTTCTTTTGAATTATTTTTGTTTTTATTCTTCCCCTTCTTTTTACCACCGGATTTAGATTTGTTCGTAGATGTCTCTACGACATGAATGTTGGCAGAAATTTCAGCGGAATATTCTCCTTTCGGGGAATCAGGTAAAGTTATTATAGGAGAAGAATTCTTTGAAGATTTCTTCTTGCTTTTAGTATTAACTATACAATCATACCGTCAGTGGCATGAGACCTTGAAGGAGTTGCAGTTATTTGACCTTGTTTTGGAAGATCGGGGATTTTTTCATGTAAAGTACCTGATTGCGTATAGACGAGGTCAAGATACTGAGCTTGAGCAATAAATTGCTCCTCAGTAACAACTCCGGCCTTAGCTACATCTTCAGTGATTTTGGGTAACAATGATTTAACAAACCATTCCGCCAAAATTTGATCCGGAATGTAAACTTTCACCAAACACCTTCTATGTCGCCATTCATGAATATGATCAGAAATATATGTGGACGTGGATTGCTTTAGTGAAGTTAATAGTTCCGTGCCATTGTCATATTTGATAGGCAACTGAAAATGAGTTAAGAAATCAGTTGCTAACTGACTGAAATTATTAAAAGAGTCTCGTGGTAACTCAATGTACCATTTGGTGGCAAGACTAATTAGAGTTCATTGAAAAAGAAGTAAGCGAATTGAATCATCAATTATTGAATTAGATGCACACCAAAGGTGATAAGTCATGAAGTGATTTGACGGACCCTCTCCTGAATTACCCTCGAATTTCGGTATATCACTAGGCAACTTATGCGGCATTGGCTGCCAGTACGGATAATAGAAAATTGGATCATTCGTAAGGCGTGTCAAATCAGGTAAATCCAAAGTTGCAATAAATGGTAACTGACGGTTAGGGTCGCGAAAACCTTGAGTAGCCAAAGCAGTTCTGGGAGGAGGATACCCAGGATAACTGGGAATCAAATTTGCATTAGGAATGGTATAACCCCCTGGGAAACCAGGATTAACCCAACCAAACTGGGGTTGTTGAGGTTGTTGATAAGTATAGCCAGGGTACGGTTGATACTGATAAGCTGGGTTTTGTGAAACAGGACCAAATTGAGGCTGTCCCTAGTATGGTTGATACGTGAATTGCGGTTGACTTGTGACAATCGTACTTGTACCAGCTTGTCCCGCAGGTATCTGGACCGAAGTCTGAACTGAAGGTCCTGATTGGGGTACAAAGACTTGAGGGATTTGCACGGATGTAGGGATAGAAGAACTCGGAGCTACAGATACTCCAGAAACAGGTGTTATAGGTTGAACAGATGTCGCAGCAGTTGCATTAGTTTGAGGCGGATTTTGAGGTGTACTAGGCCCAGACTACTGAACAGAACCAAGTGCAAGGGTTTGAATAGTAGACTGAATAGGTTGGTGGGTTGGACCAGAAACCAAAGGCAGTCCAGGTTGAGAAGACAACTGCACATTAGGTTTCTTAGGCTGTTGAAATTGGGATGGACCCCACACAATGTTTGTTCCGGGGTATTGTCCTGCAGAAGGTTGAACGTAAGGACCATAGCCTGCTTGAACGTAGGGTTGATAAGTAAGTGGAAAATTTCAGACTCCTTGTACAAATGATTGACCAGAAGGCGGTTGGAAACCTTGAATTGGCTACTGACCTTGAGGTTGATAACCTTGAGGCGCGTACTGAAACTGGGGTTGATAAGGACCCTGAGGAGCATATTGAGTTTGGGGTTGACCTTGGGGTATGTATTGTCCTAAAGGTTGATAACTTTGAGGTATGTACTGTCCTTAAGGTTGTTCTCCAAAATAATATGATGCCACAATTTGTCTTGGGAAAAAGTTACCTTGAGGTTGCCCCCCAGGCGGTAACTGACTGCCCTGAGGTTGTCCCCCAGGCGGTTATTTACTACCTTGAGGTTGCCCCCCAGGCGGTAACTGATTTCCCTGAAATTTTTCCCTAGGTGGTAACTGATTACCTTGAGGTTGAGGATTCGGAATATTACCAGACATCATAAAGATTTTCTCTACGTTCGATGTTTCAGTTTTAATACCATTAAGACCAGGTGATAATACTTGTTCAGTCAATCGAGGAGCTGCTCCTGAGAAAGTACCAGAGAGAGCCTGATACTGCGAAGGAACAGAAGGACCACCATGTAAAAATGCTTCCAGTGATTGGGAAAACATAGATGACTCTCCTGCCATAATAAATGAAGGATAGTAACCTCTGGGTGTAGGATGAAATGGAATTAAAGGTGGAGAAAAATCAAGACCTGGGTTCTCTAAATTTTTTGTCAAAGATAGATACCAAGCGTCAGTTTGAATAGGGCTGTAGAAAATGGATTCACGCTCCCTAAGATTTAAAGACTAAGGGGATTCGGGAAGAGATAACTCGTCGTCTGGACTAGTAAGCTCTTCAATAGAAACTAGGCCAGATGGAAGATCTTCAGTAACAATATTTCTTACCCTAGGTGAACCAGGATCACTAGAAGTTGGTGTAATGAATCCTGAGAATGTTTCCAAAACAGAAGGTTCAGTTTTAGGCTCAGAAATTTAAGGTTCGTTAGCTAGTTCACTGGAAGGAGAAATACTACTAGTAACTTCCAAAACTGAAATTGGTTCTTGAATGTGTTATGTTGTGGGTAGTTGATGATCAAGATGAACAACTATAGATGAACTTCCAATTTCTGTTGATATAATTCTACCGCTACTAGATGATACTAGAGCACGCAGCCCTTCAAGCTGACTTGGTGTATATTCAGGGGGCTTCCCCTGAAGTCTCCGGGATTATCTTGGTACTTTTGCCACGATTAAATATTAATTAATCACATGCAAACAAAGAAAATCTCAATAAAAACACCTAAAGTCTCTAAAGAAACAAACAACTGAATCACATGCCTAAAAAATCTAAGAGTTCAAACCACACACAAACAATAACTTCCCGTACTAAAAACACTAGTTGGTGATGAAATCCAACTTAGTAGAAGTTTAATACAGAAAGGGCAGTTGGAACAGTTACCCCAACAAACTGCTTAATGAAACAGACTGGCACAAGTTTCTTCACAAAACCATCTTGAGTGAAGAGAACCCCCCAAAGAGTCCAAGTGAGTCTAGTCGATGTCTACTTCAGGTACAGTGAGATATTTCCTTCATCGTCACCTTAGGAAATAATATTAAGCTTATGGACACTAAGGTTACCAATAGTAACAAATACAACTGGGGGAACAGTCTACGATCCAATCCCATGCGCAAGGGCAGAGTAACAAAGCTCAATCCCCTTGAAGGCTCCTTGACATAGTCAATCCAAGGTTTACCGACAAGTGACCCCAGGCTCCTCAACAATGGTTAATCTGATGTTTATTGTTTTTAATGCGCGCAGAATCTTCTATCTTTCCCAATGAAACAGAATTGATTGTCTCAAAGGTTCGGACATGATCTCGTGATTAACTCCTTTAAGAGAAGCTTCCCAAATTATACCAATTACAATTGGATTTATTTCCTACTGCAAGATTTATCTACTTATTTGTTTTTACTATCTTGGAGAGTTAATTACTCCCTACTCCAAGATACTAGCCTAAGCTATATTGGTGATAAGAGCCCTAGAAATAAAAAGATTACTAGTTCAATTTTAATTAAGCGTTGTTTTTATGGGTTGTTCTTTAAGTCAATAGGTATGGAAATGAAACTTTGATGGTGTGAAAACTCAACTTCCAAATACACTAAAAAAAATGCACCTAAAAATGATAATCAATCCGTTTTTTCTTCAATGAAATTCTAGCTAAAGAAAGAGTTCGAGAATGCAATTCTTTTAAGAGATAATTCTTTCTTTAAACATGAAGAATAAATGGAAGAAAATATTTTTGTTTTTCAATAAGAACTCAAAACGAGACAAATAATCGATGCTCACAATAAATCCCTTTTTTTTCAAAACTCAAAACTACAAAAACAACTTTTCTTCAAAAGAGATCTACAAATTCTAAAAAGCACTCAAAACTATAAAAAACTAAATTTGAGATCTACAAACTTTGAAAAAATCTAATTGAATAAAAGCTTTAATTTTTTTTTTTAAATTTTTTGCTTATTTGTTCAATAAACTAAGGATTCATTTGCCCAGAATAACAAATAAATAAAAAAAAACATCCAGATATGTTTTATAAAAATGAAATTCAGAACTTAAAACAAAGTTTGTTCAAAGATTTTCAAAGAGAAAACTAGATCTATTTCTCAAAAAAGAATGAATTTCACAACCAAGTCAGACTCATCAAAAATATAAAATATACCAAAGTGATCTAATGGCACTTTTAAGCTTCTAATATTTGGGTCACTACAGAGAAAGCGAAAACCACTCTAAAAATGCAAAATTTCTAGAAAATCATTCAAAACAAAAGTGCTATGAGACTCATCACAAGAGATTTTCAACAGAAAACATACAGATTTGGGCAGACACTAAGAATCCTAAATCAAATCTAAACTAAAATTGAAAAAAGAAATCTATGTTTTTCAAGACTTTTAACAGGGTCTGCAACAATGTGCGGTCCCCAGAAAAGTTCAAGAGAAACAAAGAAGATTTCAAAGCTTTCCAAATCAAAGTAAATCTAAGTTACCTAAGCTCGTACAAATCAATCAAAAATAGAGAAAACGAATTTTCTCAAATCAAAATAAAGGAAAATCAAAACAAGTTCTTTCCCCAGTGGAGTTGCCAATTTGTTGGCCGGTTAAATCGATCTTGCGGACAAGATCGATCTCCCTAGTGTCAGAAGACAATCTAGCAACAAACTAACAACTAAGTTTGTCTTTCTCTAAATAGATTCTTTTTACAAATAAATGCTATGAAGGTGTCGATCCTACCTTATATCCAAATTCTTATTTGCGGTCGTAGTCTTTCTGTCGCATCACTAGTTCTTCCGTCGCAACAATAGTTCTTTCGTCGCAACAATAATTCTTCCGTTGCAACAAGAGTTCTTTCCATCGCAACAATAATCCTTCCATCACAACAAGAGTTCTTTTGTCGCAAGAAAGTGTCGTCTTTTGTCACAAAAAAGTGTTGTCTTTTGTCGCAACAAAGTGTCATCTTTTGTTGACCTACAATCACAAACAAGAAAATATTAAATAGCACCCGTATAACAAATAATTATAAAACATACCTATCATAGTGATTAAGGAATCTATGAAATAAATGATCAAACGAAAGCTTATTGAAATAAACAATCGAATGACAATTTATTGAGAAAAACAAAACTTGATTGTATTAATCTTAAAATAACAGAAGAACCTTACAACCTTAGCCTTGATGTTTGAATAGGCCTTCCCGGGGTTCGAAGCAGGAGTCTCCCCTACTTTGATAAGTCTTGCACTCTTCCTCCAGGAGCACATAGAGGTATGTGATCTTTCCTCTCAAAAGCTCGGTAGAAAGAAGTCTAAATCTCAACAACACTTCAACTCAATCACACATAAATCTTGAACTCCCTTTGAGGCTACCCAATGCCTCCTCTTATAGAGAAAATGAGGAGTTTAGGGTTCCACCTATGAAGGGATAGAATCCTCCTTCAAAGGGATAGTCTCCTCACATCAAGGGATTAGTTCCTTAAGGTGTGGGATACATGCACCTTACTAAAGTGTACTCATCCCCAAAAATTCTCATCTAGAAGATTCTATAATTGACCTCAAATCAACTTTTTATCTTTTGTTTCTCGCTTTTTTGACTTTGAGAAGGGTATGCAGGCATTACAAGGGAAAACCGCGTTCTGGAACGCAGGTAAGCAGTGTATTACCTGCGTACCAAAGCTAGGAACGCAGGCAGGCTTCATGTTACCTGCGTACCCAGAGTTTTAGAGGTTTTTAGGGTTTTTTTCTCCTATTTTAAGGCTTGACATGAGGAGTAAAGGTTGTAAGACTTGCAGAGGAGGTATGTATGAATGTTAATGAGCTCATACAGTCAGCAAAATTTCAGGGTGACAGTTTTTAGTGCAACATAGACATAGGTCCAAACACATCATTTTTCACTAGTTGTAGTATTCCCTCTGCCCTCTTATCATTAGAGGAGAATATCATCTGATTCTACTTCCCATATAAGCAATGTTCACATAAATCAAAGTCCAGAGATAAATTAGAGATACCATCTACCATTCCATTTCCATGCAGTACTCGAAGGCCCCTCTCACTGATGTGTTTGAGTCTTTGATGCCACAACATAGTATTTTCTCCTGAAGCTGTAACAACCAGACTATCTCATAAGTCTGGCCTTACTACCTCTGTAAACAAATAGACTATCCCAAGAGTCTGGTAGAGAAAAAAATAGAGTGATGCACTTATCTTCATTTGAAATATTAATACCAAAAGATAACGATTGACTTGCCACCATTTTGAAGGAATTTAGATGCTCTGTCACCGAGTCTCCATCCTTCATCCTCAAGTTATATAACTTTTTCCGCAAGAATAATTTCTTCACTGAGGTTTTAGACAATACACATCCCCTAACTTTTCCCATAAAACCATTGCTATAGCTTCTCCTAGTACATTTAGTAATATGAATCTAAGAGACACAATTGTCTTATTCTCTTTGTCTTGTTATCTGACTTTGTCTAGTATTTTGTTGACGTTCGCATCGGTTCAATACTTGGATCCACATCAAACAACTAATCTCTATCCACAAACAAGTCTTCCATTTTGAGTTTCCATAGCTAAAAAATTTTCCTATTGAATTTATTGATCTATATCTTCGAATTTCTCTCCATTTATTTTCACCACAAGAATCACTCCCATAGATCTCCCATTGTATTAGGGTCTACAATAGGCTCAAGCAAAACCTATTAGCCACAAAGGCATCCCATTGAGGCTAAAAATTCTTTGATAAATAATATAAAACATACCCAAAAAAACATGTATATTTTTTTTTGAAATGACACCATTTTTTTAGGATAGAGGAATAACCAATGAATTTAAGGTTTTGGGGGTGAGCTAGAGAAGGTGACTTGTTGGACTTAGGGCTAGCTATGGGGATTGGGTCGTGAGAGAACTAGAAATGAAGGAACTTATCTACTTTGTGTTCAATAGAAAAGGCATGGATAAATCCTTGGTTAATAATGCTAATCTCAATCAAATAAAATTCATAGAAAAAGAACTAATAACCAAAATTAAAGTTGAGAGTAAATTCTCATTCAATTCTTGAATACAGATTTAATTCATATCGTTGTGAAAATATAAATATATCATTGTACTACTTGGTTGAGCACTTGAAAAGGTTGTAACCACCTATAAATGTGTTTGGAAAGATGCCCTCAGGGTAGAAACATTAATTTATTTATTCACAAAAAGAATTCTAAATGGTGATGGAATTTGAAGCAACGAAGTAGCATCATCATTAATTTTGACAAAATTTTGGTGCCATGAATTGTTATTTCCACCATGTTTGAGTGATCCCTTCATAATGGTGATTAGCATGGAGAAATTATTGAACATTATATCTATCTGGAAGTATGATATGGGGTTATATATCCATGAATCTATGATATTTGCATTCATTTTTTCACCATATGTCTATAAGGTAATTCTTGTATCTAGTTAAAAAATGGATATGAAGTTTTTTTATTGAGTGACATGGAGGTAAATTTGTATTTTTTTATACAATTTATTTAGGGATGAATCCCCCTCATTCTGTGAGGAGTATATATGTGAAGGATTAAAAAATAGGAACATTTTGAGGTAGGATAGTCTAAAATCCCTAGTGCCTACAAGACCCTAACAAAATAATGCACGAAGGCTAAATGGGATAGGGGAAGCCAACAAGAGGGAAGGAATTAATGATTTTGGTAAGGAAATATTTCCCAAGGCAAATATAACTAAAATTAAATTAAAAAAAAAGATTAATAAACTAACCTGAGAAAAATCTAAGGGAGAGCTAGGTGGGACGATGTTTCTCCAAAGTAAACCAATTTGAAAAAAATTCTTGTTGCAACAAGGATTCCACTTTAATTCTAGATAAAGTAGATAATAGCTTGATAATTGTCACTAATGTAGATCTTGGTGGGAGGGAACACTTTAATATAACAAAATATAATCATATACTACAACAACCATGATATTATGTGTGATTAGGGCACAAAGCAAGAAAACTAGAAACATGAGACTCGTCGATCATGGAATAATTATCTAATACCAAATTATGAACATGAATACCTATTAAATGAGAAATCATTATCATGAGAGGGAAGCATGCAACTTGAAGAAACGAAGATAAATAATAATAGATATGAAGAAATTATGAAAATGAAGCACACAACTTGAAGCAATGAAGTGAAATAACAATATATATGAATAAAATCAAGGAAAACTAGCCTAATTTCTCCATCCTAGCCAATAACCTTATATAGGACTACAATAGGTCCACACAATGCCAAACACAACATAAATGATGGAAAGGTGCAATTGCATGCTTACGCCTCAAATAAAATTTGAAAGGTGGAATTGCATACTTACATATAAAGTAAAAATTGATTGATTGCCTACTAGGAATGATGAAACCTTTCCCTAGAAGTTGGCCACTAATTATTCAAGGATAGAAGTGTACATCGTTGTATATAAGCGTAGGAGTATGTCCTCGTTGGGAAGAATACCTTTATTTTATTTTGTTTTCTTGTTTTTTGTTGTTGTCTTGACCCATGGGGGATCTGAACCCTGAATCTCATGATTTACATAGTGCGTCATAACACGATTATAGACAATTGAAACACCCCTAGGTTGGAGAGAATAACTTTATTATTCATATCAAAGTTGATTAAATTTTTTCATATTGGTTAATTATTCTTTAATAAAATTTGTCAATATCAAATTTGAAGACATTGACAATGCTAAATTTTATGAAATTTGTTATGATATACATTTACATATTTCATGTGGAAAAGATATTACGTTCAATAATTTGATTAATGAAATTCGTAAAGTATGTATTTAATATATATATATATATATATATATATATAATATGTTGTATTATTATACATATATTTTGAGTAAATGTTATATTTGCATTGTAATTTAATCTGCTATATTTAGTGGTGGAGTTTTTTGAATTTCTGACATGATGTCTCAAGATAAATTTCTAAGCTAAGTGTATTTGTTTCATGCTTCATTCAATGTCCCTATTAGATTAGGCATTGTAATTAGAATCCACCAATTTGCATTGGATGCCATTTTTTAATTTGGGACAATGCCTACGATTTTAACTATAAGGTGTTCCTTTGAACAAGTTCTCTATTGAAATTATAGGTGGGGCAAAAGGATCTATTCAGTAAACCCATGGCATAACACGTGCATTCATTGGATATAATGAATGCCTCTAACTTTAATTTTAACTTCCAAATGTTTTATTGTTGATACGCCCTCCCAATGCATCTTTCCAAATAAAACAACCCCTTATTTTCACTAAACCTTGTAAGGACCATTTTAGAGACATTTTTAATACCATTTGTTGTTTCTACCCTGTATATTGGTCTAAATATTTTGCATAAGTATCTAACTTATAATTTAGAAATGTTGTTTAGCATATGCTACTTGAGCTTTGAATCAAACTTATCAAAAATTAGGATACCATTTAATCCTTGGACCCCTCTATCAAATTTGTGGTCATTTTTATTGCATGTTCAAAGATTTTCATAGTTCATTGATAAATTTTATAGGTATAACTACTAGATATGTACCACCACGATTCGTGAGATTATTCACTTCTAACTAGAAAACTTATGAATGTAGATCTCTTTAAAATGCTAATTCAAGTCTCATTGCATCTTGCTTCCAACCTCTTGATGATTCCAACTAGAAAAGGCACAAATACTCCAATACTAGCATTTTCAAGCTATGTAGGATTCTAGCAACACCCCTTACTTCTGATATCCGTATCATTTCAATCCATAAAGAAATTATACCTTATCAAAAACCAATAAAACTTTAAGAGGATAAAATGAGATACTTTCTATCTAATGACATGAATACCTCCTCATTATAGAATGTATAAATAAATAAAAAGTTACAACTTTATGCAAATGCTTTCATCATATAAATAGTACCATCATCAAAGAATATAGATACCATATTTAGATTTGATATCCTTCGATTGAAAAACTCTTCTAATTAAAATCTTAGAGTGTTTGTTATCCTTCTCAAAAAAAGATTTGAATATCTAAGTTAAGCTTAGATGAATTTCCTCTTCTATTGTGTTAGTATTGCTAATTCCCACTTAACTCTCCACCTCAAAATTTTACTGAAATAACAACACCCAACACCCAACCCTATCTTCTTTTGTATCTTGAAATTTTAACTAGTTAACTTGTCTAGTAAATATATATACTCCTAATTTAATATTAAAAATCTCTTCCAACCTTCCTACCATCCAATTCGATATTATCCAATATATTTTATTATCTTTAACTTCTTCTTCTTCTTTTAAGTATAATCCCAAAATAAACCCACTTAATATGATATTATAAATACAAGTTTCAATCATGTGTCTAAAAATAGACCTAAGAGGGACATAAATTTACATCCTAATAATCTAGGATAGGTGGAGGTACAATAGCCCAATGGTAATCTCTCTATGGGACTTACACTCTCTGAGGCATAGAAAGACACATTATAATAAAACGAAAATAGAAAATTTCTAGAAATGTGGAGGGAGTTTAGGTGGGATAAGGAGGTTGCGAGTCTTTTACTCTAGATGTACGTGTTCATGGCAATGGGAATGCATTATAGTCACACAATACATTTTGGATAATAATGTCATTGCCCCAACACTATAAATAGTTAAATGGTAATCGAGTATTAAATATCTATAATCATCATTTATTTTTACATATGCCATTTGTAATCATCTTTGTTCTTTACTCTAAGATCATTTTCTTCATTGTTCCATTTATTTATATTTATAGAAATTTTCTTTCCATCTTTCTTAACATATTAGTGTGCTATCGTTTTTATATGGGTTTATTGACCTGTTATATTGTAATTATTTTATATTCAAAATGTTTAAACTTTCAATTAGTAATGAAAATTTTAATTTTAAAAAGATTTTATAAAGTTTATTAAAAATTTGAAAAAAATAATTATTAAATTGAATATTTTGAAAATAAAAAAATTTATATGCCACTAAGTATCATAATAGTACACATTAAATCTTAATATTTATAAAAACAATATACACATCAAATTTTATTATGAAAATTTCACCAAAAAAATTATATGCCACAAGTGTTATAATAATACACACATCAAATCTTAATATTTATAAAAAATAATACACATATCAATTCTTAATATTTATGAAAATTTCATTTCTAAGTAAGTGTGTCAAACTTATGTTTGACTTTTAATTAATGTATAACTTTTGAAAATAATTTACAAAGTTTACTCAAGTTTTTGAAAACATTTAACAATCATATTTATTTTATTATATTTTTTTGTTGTTGTTTAATATATATAATGTGAAATTACTTTATATATAGATTGAATTTTATATATAATATTAACATCTATACCCCCAGATGCGGGTGTCTAAACGCATATCCACTTGTTACATGGCGCCTCCTTCAAAGGGCAGTTGTCACAGCCACATGGCCTTGACAGGGCATGGCTCAGGTGAGGTCACTATTAAATTCGTAGTCCCCAATCCTGGCGCCATTAATCACCTTCATTTCAACTGCTCTAAATGCATTAATGATTGTCCTTGTCGCTGAATACCGCAGTATTTCATGGGAAATGGCGCTACTCCTCCTTCATTTGTTTCCCTCTGTCTCTTTGTTCATCTGGCTGGCTTCTTCACTGAGCGCTCTACCCTTCATTCTCTGGTAGCCCTCCCGCTCAACGCCTCTTTCCACTTCTCTGTCAGTAAACCTCACTGTGCTTCCTCTCACCCTTCGAACTCTAAGGCCTCAATGCCACGCCGCCATCAGATGAGATGTCATCGAGGCAGAGGTCGAGGCTAGCCTTCCCATCCTTCGCTTCCCAACTGAGAGGACTACCTGGTGGAATTCACCCTCAATGTGAATTCGTCTGAAGCTCCAGGTCAGCAAAGAATGTCAACCCTCATCTCCTTGTGCATTCCTGAAGCCCCCTCCAGCTCTTCTGGCTTGGGGTCAAGGAAAAGATTGCGCAAATCAATAATGTCGTCGTCCATCCTTCAACAACCCAGGAAATCTATGGCTTTGCCCACCAAGTCCATGGAAAATTCTTCAGAAGTGACAGCGGTAGCAGCTCAGCTGAGGACGACAACGCAACAACCATGGGAGCATGCTCCGCCTCCACTCCGTTGCAAAATCCCCAACTGTCTAAGTCGGAAGACGACCTCTAAGACTATAGTTGTTTCATTGTGGAAGAGCCACCTCTAGAAGACATTCAGAATGAAAAACACCAGAAATACTAGTGCCACGTTGCCTCTTTCTTTTCTTAACTACAACTCAATTCCAATTTTTTTGTCTACTTACTTTCTGCACAGTATGTTTAGTTTATGGGTACTTATGTTATGTGCTAGTTTCCCCATCCGGGGCAACATCCCTCATGCTACATGCTCTAGTTGCTGGGCTAGTTTCCCCACCAGGGGAAACCCCTTTTTTTATTTTTTGAACATCTTTGTTCTCGCCAAAATTGGCGAACACAGAAATTCGAGTGGGAATGATGAATTGTAGCACTATATCTTTTTGTACAATATAATAGAAAGTAGACATATTTAGAAAAAAAAATATTAACATATATAATGTACTTAATATAAGAAAAACATCTAAAATTATTATGTCACTATTTAAATAAAATATTTTTAAGTTACAATGAGAAATATTTAACAAAATCTCTTAGAATTCTTATTACTAGGACTCCAAAATTATTGCAACGACTACAAAAAAATCCAACAAACACTTTTGTGATTTTTTATCACTTCCTATACCAATATAAAAATATTTTTGAAAATGAAATCTAAGTTCTTCCTCTAAACTCTTGTTGCATTTGATTCCCTTCCTACATTAATACAACTTCATTATATAGATGATCAACATTTGAGTTGAATTATATATATGAAAAAAATATTGAAATTGTTTTTTACCTTTATAAATTGATTTCTATTTGGAACTAATATTATAGTCTCAATTTTTCATCTATTTCTTATCTAATCTATTAATAACTCGAAGTCTCCCAATACTTATAAATATTTTCCTATTATTTTTTCATAAAAATATAAATGCCTAAAACTTAACTATTCCTTTACTAACAACATATTTCAAAATAATATATTGTATTGATAAGAAAAAACAGTTTCCCTCCATTAAAAATCTTTATAGCTCTTTGGTATGCCCCTAAGTTTACATGCATTTTCATAATTAATTATGTGTTCCTTTAATATTATATAATGTTTTTCTTTTAAAAAAAAATTACCTACCTCTAATAGCTAACTTGATTTTATGATATTAAATATTTTTCTTTCAAACATTTTTACTTACCTTTAATAGCCAGCTTGATTTTATGAGCAATTTAGGTAGTAGGCATATAAGGCCCTAAAAAAATCAAGTTGTCAAATAATGCAAGGCAAAGACTTATAAGGATTTGTAGATGCATTAGTTATTTAAGAATATAAAAAAGAAACAAAAGCCAATTGATGTCATTACAGTTGTGTAAATTTTGGCTATAAATGATTTTAATACATAATAGACATTTCATTGTTTTAATTAAAATTTCATTTTTTAATTAAACACTTAGTGGATCGTAACTTTGTGAATTCAACTATAAAAATATCTCTATTTAAAAAGTTTAACAATTTTACTTGTTTTAATATTTTAAAAATTTGTTTTAATATTCTAATGTAGAAACCTAAATTCAAAAGTTGCAAAAGATCTAAACTATTATAATGTCGCTTACAAAATGGAAACTTGCAAATCATAAGTTTTAATAATTAGAAAAAAATAAGATCTTTATGCATAGGCATAAAGTAGATTTTTATACTTTTGCTATAATTTACTTTCTACATAAAAAAAACATTTACTAAGTAGCAATGCTGCATATTAAACTTGTTTATTATTACTTTTTATATAATTAAACTATATAATTATTGAAATATATTTTTTTTGTTTAATATATTGTTTAATTATTAGACTAGTATATATTATGATATATAAGAAAATATTTTATTTAAAATATTATTAATTGAAACATGATTTATTTAAAATATTATTAATTGAAATATAATCACGTTGATAGTATATTTATTTTGAAATGAGAATTTATAATTTTAATTTTTTAATAATTATGAGGAAGGAGTTTTTATAAAATTTTGAAAAATTTTGGCAAAGATTTTTGAAAATCTGTGTTATAGTAGTTAATCTTCAGTATTTTGGGTGCCCTACGAGTTTTTGATGGTGCTGAATCCATTTCCACCATAAAAAATGCAATCCAAACACTCCAACTACCTAATTTTTTGAAATTGTTTTTACTGAATTCCCACAAAAAAATCTGCCCTCCAAACTATTCTGTTGTGTCTATAAACAACTCCATTTCCTACATTTGAAGCCTTCCATGTTCCTTCTTTTGAAACATGTACTGCTTTCCAACATTCTTACGCACTGCAGAACGAGTTCCATCATCCCATCTCCCATCATCTGTCAGTTCCCATCTGTCAGTTCCATCATCCCATCTCCCACGCTCTTGCACATATTATAAATAGATAGCTTTCATATCTCCACTCTGTCCAATTGCTTGGACATGTAGTTCCTTGATTTGAGTTTGGTGTTTCCATACCACTCCAGAGCTCACATTCGTCTTGGCTGCCAAATAAATCATCAAGTCCACGTACGCATTCTTCACCACTTTCAACATATTGTTGACGGAAAACAGAGAACACTCCTTGTTTTTCCTTCCTATTTTTCTTGTATCCTCGCAATCTTTCACTTCCTCCCCAGCGAGATCCTTCCGTAAGCTTGCAGGATGATGCCCGAATGGTTGTCCATGGCGATCGACTCTCACACATCTCCGCTCCTTCTCCTCCTCCTTGTGCGACTTCAAACAACCCAATGACAAACAGAAGCTTAAAAAAAACAGATGTGAGAAATTTTTGTAGGACGCCTTCACATTAAAATGTTTAGCCCATCCCATCACATTTAGCCCATCCATCGTATTTTAAATGATTTTTAAAATGGTTGAGTGTAGGTAGGTTTAAATTTTATAGGAAAGGATTATAATAGAAATCACTTTGCAAATTATTTTATTGAACACTTTCAAGGAGTTTTCAAGAATTTTATACGATTTTAGTGATAACATTTCAGTCTAAATAATCATATTTATTTATTTATTTTTTATTATAGAATAAAAAATTAATCCAACCAAATTACCCATGCCAAAACAATAAATATCAACTAGGCTGGGTTGATTATAAATAATATCACATACTTTAAAAATAAATAAAAGATATTATTAAATAATTTATGGTGAAAATAAGTGTAAATGTATAAACAATTGAGTAGTATTTTAAGTGTAATTTTTTGAAAAGTTTTTAGTTTATTTTATGATCTAATTTGTCTAGAATTTGGTAGGGATATATTGAATTTCAATCTAATTTGTCTAGAATTTCATAGGGATTTATTGAAATCACAAGTTTGATAGCCTAATTCTTCACAATAGAAGTGGCCTAGGAGTTTTTAAGATTGTTGATTCCATATATACAATTTAAAAACTGGTTTAAATAACATAAGTGAAAATTTAGCCACAACTTTTTTCGCTTGATTTCCACCCAAAATATGTCAAAAAATCCAAAAAATAGCAGTAAAAAACTAATCCACAACTCTTAGAAACATTACAATAGTTGTAGACGACAGACATCTTCTATATCAACCACTTGAATTGTTGTGAGGTTCAAAAATATCACATAGTCATATAAATTTTATAATCACGAACTAATACAACTCGGATAATAAAATTATTATGGTCTTCAATATTCTGATGGGCACTTGAAATTACTAAAATCAAGTCAAATTTTATTATTATTTATGTGTGGCTCCAACATGTACCGACAACCAGTAAAAGGCACACTGTTATTTTTCAAAAGGTGGGAAAACCTATCATAACTTAGCTGTTAAACTAGCAGTGAGGACAACCATCTATGTTTTTTATTGGAAACTGCAAGTTGACTCATCACCGTTATTCAAGGAAAACCACGCCACCAAGAAAGTCTCTATAAGTGATAATCTTTAGAATCCAAGTAATGAAATTTTCTAGCCAACTTGTGATGGAACCTTAGAGGGAAGTATGATAACTTGAGGTATTAAGCAGAGAAGGGGATCCCATTTCTTGGGTTGTGTATGCTAATGGGGAAGAGGGTTGTGTTGTGGAATTACTGTAAGTGTAAATATTGATTTTGAACCTAGGAATTAGGTTGTATGTAGAGAAATTAAAGCCAACCATAGGAATTAAAATTTAGTGAAAAAATAAAATATTTACGATTGAGACTGAGTTTAGAATCAAAAAAATATTAGTGTTAGAATTTGGAGATGGAGCCATATGGGGGCGATTCAAGACAAAAATGGAAACAAAGCACGTGACTTTTGATGGAAACAAAAGAGGAGCGACCTATAGGACAATGGTATTGTCGTCCCCTGCGTTCTCAGACATCATGGTCATCTTTATCAAAAATATTCCTTTACTAGGGGATTTCCAATCTCTAACCATATTTATGATTTCAAGCAACAACGAGAAGCAAATGAAGGGATCCACCAAGAATTATGTCACATTGGCATGTATCCAAATGCAATCTTCACGCCCTCGTCATTTGTGACCACATAGAAGAGATGAGAAATTGATGTTTATTTAATGAAAGATATTGGTAATATTTCTCATTCAAGAAGGTTGTGAAATCATAAACTATAACCATTATTGTGTGGTTTTTTGTCACATATGAATGGTGACAATTAGTTAATAATATCTAGATTCATGAGTAGTGAGTTCCTCAACACTTTAATGCCAAAAATATTGTAAATGACTAACCAAAGTGGTTACATAATAGGAAAAAAATAATTCATTTGTTATAATCAGCCCAATTAAAAAGATCTAACATAATTAATATTGTATAATCTTTTGTCACACATGAATGGTGACAAATATTTAATGATATCTAGATTCATAAGTAGTGAGTTCCTTAATCCCTTAATGCAAAAAATATTATATAGGATTAAAAAAAGTGGTTACATGATATCAAACAACAAATTCATTTGTTATAATTGTCCTAATTAAAAAAAAAAGTTGTCAATACATAACAATTGGTTCAAAATAGTGTAAATAAAAACAAAATGTGTATGCAATATAACTCAAAGCATTAACTCTCAGAAGCAATGAAAATAAATTTGAAATTTATTTTCCTAGATTTGATGAATACTATTAATTTGGAACTTTGATGGATACTATTAATTTGGAGCTTTACAAAGGTGATTATCTATGCATATTATTCCTTTTGTTTATGACTATTAATCTTATTAAAGAAATGCAAAAATATGATGTAATGTTAACTTTGACTATTTACAGTATAACTAATGATAATACTAAAACTCCCCATATGGTAGTAGTCAACTTATTTGAGTATATAACGTAGAGTGGATGGACATTAAGAATGGAGTGGAGGTAATTTATCCATACTCTATCTTAGATAGTGTGTTAAAGAATTTTGAATGAATAGTAAATGTAATATGGCAAATTTATGTTTTGAATATTTTAACAATTTAGTGATGAGATGAATGAGTATGTAAATTAAAATGGTTTATATGTTTTCCTTCATATCAATTTTATAACATAAATGGATTAATGGATAAGTAGTGTAATGCATATTATCAATTTTAGTGGTTATAACATGTAATTTAGGGTAATAAAATATATTCTCTAATTTTATTTGTCTTATTCTATTTATCAAAAATGTTTTTGAGGGAAATTTTTCTTAGCAATTTATAGTTATTTTTCACTTATATTCATTGGTTAAAAATATAAATCTTGTAGCCTTTAGGATTTTCTCAATTGGTCAATTTGCCATAGTTAAAGCATCTTTACTATTGAGAGGTCACTAGTTTACTATTGAGAAGTCATGGGTTCAATTATCTCGACACTTTAAGGGGTGGTTGAGTTGGCAAAAAGTAATCCCTTCCGGTGGATCTGCCTCCATTACAAATATTTTAGAAGGTAGTGGTCACCCATCTTCGAGATTTATAAACCCCACACACATATATAAACCTTGTTTTAAGTGAAAGGAAGAGATTTAATCTCCGTGTAATATTCTAAAATATTTTTAGTAGTATACACAAATATACACAAATCAAAAGTGCAATTTTATCTCTAAAGTAGTTATGTTTTTTTTTCCTTTTCAATTATTATTTAGAAAAATTTCATATGAGATAACTTACATTAATCAATATTAAAAATTGTATGTGATACAGGAAGAAAGAATGAAGTTACCTGTGGAAACTAGGGTCCTCTCTTGCGGCAACCCTTGCCCTTTCACTACCGTGGGCCATGGAAACGATTTGGGCCATGGAAACGATATTCGCATGGAGAATGTGATGTTGTGGGGAGATGCAGTCCCGAAATTCCTCTTGGGATTAGACAGATGGATTCACAGGCTCCTGTCTATGTCTATGGCGAAACGACCACTCATCTAGCCAAATATTGATACCCACAAGCATGAAAAGGCAAGGAAAGATAGAGGTGCTGCCGAAATTTTCCTTTTGGCCCTGGATGATGCGATGACCTATGGAGTAGTGGGACCTTTCCCACCTCAGCCTGGGTCCATTATTATTCCTCTTAGGGTTTTGACATGGGGCCTATGAGCTTTCTCGACAATGTGGCTCACCATATTTGGGGGAAACGAGCTTGGTCTCTCGCTCTCGATAGTTCGCATTTGGCTGGAATCTAGGTGGTATTAACATTTTCCCACTGAATGATGAACTACCCTTTCTCTATGGATCTGATGGATTGATGTGGACGAGATAGGGGAGTCATGTTTTATTATCATATGGGTTTTTCATTATTCACATTGGCTGGGGCTATCTCTTCTGTGGGAGGAAGAAGGTAACTGTATCATTGTTTTGTGGGAGGAAGAAGGTAATTCTATCACTGTTTTGTTCCCTTATGTCTATTGTTTCCCCTGTTTTGGTTGTTGATTAAGCAGAGATTTCAAAATGTTCCTTCGTTATTTCCTCTGAGCGCAGATATAGTTGGGACAAATCAGAAGAGGGATGATGGATATGGGACCCGCGGGGCTAGAAAATAATATATAATAGAAAACCGACCACCTTGGATGGGGCCTGCAATCAAACTGAGCCGAGAGTGTCGTTAGATTTCTATTAAAAGCATACAGTAGAAGACAACCATTTTTTGGATAAATACTATTGATAATATTTATATCCTGAAATAGTGTATTAAGAGAAAATGGTATACACATGTAGAGTGCCAAATCCTCATATATGCAGTGATCCTGTTACATGCCTATACATAGATACAAGAAATTGGCATATGAGGTCTCAGGTCACAAAATGGATCTACTTCATATAAAGACGCATTCAAGGAAAAGTAGCCTATACATAGATACAAGAAATCAAGAAATTGGCATATGAGGTCTCAGGTCACAAAATGGATCTACTTCATATAAAGACGCATTCAAGGAAAAGTAGCCTATACATAGATACAAGAAATTGGCATATGAGGTCTCAGGTCACAAAATGGATCTACTTCATATAAAGACGCATTCAAGGAAAAGTATTCCCTTCCTACTGGTCTACCCTGAAATAACAATGGACCATAGATTCAAAATAATCCCGGTCAATACCTTGTTTAGCAAATGGAGAATGATCATGTAATGGAAACAAATTACTCCGAAGTAAACACCTTTTCCTCTACTCTCAAATAAAAGAGTATCGTTTGCAGATTTAATGGGTTTGGGCTTGGTTTGGGCCCAAATCGAAGGCTCAACATTAATGGATTTTAAAACTTTGGAGGAAAAACTATGATATTTATTTATGATCCAAGGGTATTGTATAATTTGACCCACAAAAAGAAATAGAAATTGTTCTAAATGATGATGGACCATGGATTTGGGTGTAATGCAAGAATTTTCATCATACCATGGTTCTTGGAATTTGATGCCACTCCTACGGTGGTATTTCCTATGTGGGTTTGGGTGAGACTCCCAAATATTCCCCTACCTTTTTGGCATCCAAAGGTCATAGATGATATTGGGAACACACTTGGGAAATTCAAGAAGACGGACAATGAAAGGACAAAGAAAGACATCTTTACTTTTTCTAGCAGATGTATAGAGATGGACCTTAGTAAAGGTCTTCTTAGCCATATACAAATAAAACATAAAGAATTATACTGGAGAAAATTTTATATTATGAAAATGCGACCTTTAGATGTCAGGAATGTTTTCGGATTGGACATTTACAAAACTCATGTCCACAAGTAAAAAAGAACCCAAAAAATAAGCAGAGGAAGACAACTAAGCAAAAATGTTGGTAGTTCATAGATCCTCCCTTATTAGAGGTTGAGGAGGAGGATACTATGGGAAACAAACATATACAATCAAAAGTGGAGGTTCATATATAGTTGGCTTCACCGGGTTGGAGCATGGTGACTCATGGTGATGTATCACACATCCATGATAGGGTAGATGCCAACATTCTTATGGGTCAAGAGCAACAAATTAAAGATACACTCATGGAGGATGTTTTGGGGGGAAATAAACGTGTCCATGTATTTGAAATCTCAGATTCAAACAAGGATCTTCCTCTAGAGAGAACAAAGTGTACTTTGGCTTTGATTCCATTTGGTACTAGTATGGGGGCTTGTCAGCAGTTTAGAAAAAGAAGTGAAAGAAGGGAAATGCCAGTGATGCTTCTTGATCATTCCTTTGTTTTTCTTCTTCTTTCTTTATGTTGTCATTTACTTTATTTTGTATGCACATATTTTTTATTTTTTTTCTGGAACTTTTGGTTTGTTTTTCCATGTTTTATAAATGCTTCATGTGACTTATGTTCACCACTCATGGATCTGGGAAGAACTATAGCGAACCATCTCAAATTATAGGTAACATAGGAATATTATTATGCATATGATAGCTACTTATGCATACATCACATTCACTGCATTAGTATACATATTAACTTATTATGAAAATTGACCAGTAAAAGATAAACAAATTAATTATTGAAAGTTCTAAGTGAATATCTAAATCACAAAAATACTAAATATATTGGGTGAGGTACTTAATGTATGTGCCACCACCATAATAGATATAAATATACAAAATAAAAGAGAAATACAATGTATTGTACAAATAAAAAAGAAATATAATACATATGGTAAAAAACAAATTGAATATATTACATATTATATAAAATAGCACAGGAAATATAATACAAAATATACCAAAGAATTATAATATATATTATTTTTATATATAAACTAAAAGAAGAAATTATAATATACAAACTATACCAACTTAAAAGTATCCACACACACACATATATATAAGGAGCATATGAGGAGTTATAACATAGATAATGAATACAAATAAGATATAAATGTTTTATAAAGAGAAGCTTATGTTCAACCATTGATGCAAGTGGTGGATGACTGCCCAGTCTTAAACTAAAGCTTATCACTTTATCCCTTCACTGGAGGAACCTCAAAATAGGGGATCACCATTTGGAGGTAGAACGTGGTCTCTATATAAGAGGGGAAATGATGAATACATGGGGATGAGGGAAAGTTATGAAACCTAAGGAATGAGTTTGAGGTCTAAGAAATTTGTAAAATTAAGATTTTGTTCTTGGAGTTTTAGGCACAAGGGACATAAGAGTTTGGATTTGAAATCCTTTAAATCTAGGAACCGAAAAGGTTGATCCCACATAGGTAGGATGGATTAAATCAGTTTGGTACTAGGAGCTAATTAAGAGCAATAATAACCAAAATTCTCCAAACATTACTTGTATTTAAATTTTGATTTCAGTTAAATTTTTGGTTAATTATAAGAATTAGGAAATTTCATTATTGTAAGTTAGGGAATTTCAAGATTCGTATTCTAATAAAGCTAATTTATAAATTTAAAATCCATAATAAGGTGGGAATAAATTTCCATGGTTACTTTAGTGAATTTTATCTTATGGATTTATATCTATTAACATTTACTAGCCATTTAATTGATATGGTTGCACTAATTATCACTAGGTGAATGGTATGGATTTAACCTCCACAAAATATTCTAGAATATTCTTAGTAGTAATGACAAATTAAACGTTAAGATTTATTTTAAAAGTAGTTAGATACTTCTTTCCTTTTAATTAAATTGATTAAATAAAAAAAATATCATATCAATATGTGTTATAGAAACATGAGTTATGATTTTTTTGACATATAATATTAGTAAACGACAATATTGACTCATGGTATTGTAATAAAGCCTATTTACAAATTAAAAAATAAAATATGAATAAATCTTTATAATAAAATACAAATTAATTTAATTAATTTTATATCTCTTTTAATCTTTAAAAAAATAAAATATATCAAAATATAAATATTTTAATGCCTAATATAAATTAATATTTATTAACATTTGGTCATTATTTAATTTATAATTTACAACTCATTCCATATATCAATACACACAAACATATATTATCTTAATCGTATATTACATCCTAATTATTTACTATTTTATAAATTATTTATTATTATTTTTTAATTATCTATTATTTTGATAAAATTCACTAAGAGTAATCAATAGTCTTAGATACCAAAGTGATTCCTTCTAAAAGAATATCATCATGATGACATCGTCAAGTTAGAGTGGAGTGACCTTCTTGAGTTGCAGCTTTCTCCACTGCATGGTATAGAGTTTTCATTAAGCCTTTATTTTTCTCCACTGCTTGGTATAGAGTTTTCATTAAGCCTTTATTTTTCTCCATTATATTTTATAGAGTTTTCTTTAAAGTTGTTTTTTACTTAGTAATATGTTCTTCTTTTATATGGACGATCATAGTGACATTTAATATCTTCCATTCCAAAAAGGTTGTGTATATTTAGTTATTCCTCTTTGCTAAATAGGTCATTTGTGATCTTATTTTCTTCATTCTTCCATTTTTTAAGAGTTTCATTTTCTTGGTCTCTTTTATCATGTTTCTATATTATTTTTTTTGCTTTTAATTATAAAAATATATATCATTATAATTTTTTCAATATTTTAGTGAAGATATATATCCTATATCACATTAAAAAAACACTAAATTTCGATGCATTACCAATACAAACATTATCACTCATTACTTCAATCAATGCATCTGAAGAAATAATTTAATAACTATATTTTGAAATCAATGTAGCATGAGATGAACACAATAACTTTAAATTGAAATTATTGCAGGTAAAGAAAGAACTTAATAATTTGACATTTATATTAATACAATGTAAAAAAGAGTATATAATTTTGATATTGAAATTGGCCTGTAAATAAATAAAGGTTACTAATGTATTTTAAGAATCTAACATTTATACGGTACAATATGTCAATTGCAATGGTAATCACGGTTCACCAAGGTCTTGAAGATTTCTAAGATTTACTAACATGAATTATAACTTCATGTATTACTCACAATCATAAAACTTTCCAAACTTATTTAAATTTCATTGTCATTTTATCTAATAGTTAATAAAGAATTACTAACTTAAAAATTGAATCTATAAATGAGTTAAAATATGTATAAATATATAATGAATCATTAGATTATGTTTTATACTGGGCAAATCTAAATTTTATATTTTATTTATCAAGTTGCTCATTAAATTATCTATTACATGAAAGTAGGTTTTGGCTATAAGACATACATGCTCCATTATTTGGTGAGTTAAAATTGATTTGATTCAAGAAAAGTATTTAGCTATACTTGTTGGTAAATTTATGTACTATTAATACTACAATTTTTTTTTAGAATTTTCATATAAAGAGATCATGAATTGACCTATTAATTTCAGAAGTGTTTTTATTTTTATTTTTATTTTTATTATCTAGAATGACTATTCTCCAAAAATTCAGAAGAAAAATGTGTTTTCTTCAAATAACATAATTATCTCTATTTCAAGACTAAATAAACAATATTCACAAATGCACAATTATGTGGTAGTACAAACAACAATGTTCATATAAATATAGAAATTAAATTTAAATATGGTTAATTTTATCTTACTAATCAAAATAAACATTACTCATATAAACACTATCAATCATTACATAAATAAATGCATTTGAAGAAAAAATTTCATAATCATATTTTGAAATCAATGTAGCATAAAAATAAACAATTTTTTTTTTTTAAATTGAAATTATTACAAGTAAAGAAGGAATTTAAGAATTTGACACTTAGATAAATACACTATAAGAAGTATAAGAAGTATGTATAAATAAAGGTTAAAAATATATATTCACAAATAAAAGCTACTAGTGAATTTTAAGATTCTAAATTTTTCAACTTACAATATTTAGATTGAAATGGTGGTCAAGTTTTGTCAAAATCCAAAATTGCTCACATAGATTGCAATTTCATATATTACTTACAATTATAACACTTTGTAAACTCGTCTAAATTTCATAATTGTCCATACATTAGAGTTAATATAGAATTACTAACTTGAAAAATGGATCTATAATTAATTTAAAATATGTATAATTATAAAATAAGTTATTAAATTAGGTTTCATGCCTTTTTATATGAATGTAAATTACTCGTTAGGTTGTATGTTATGTGAGTATAGATTAATCCTAAAATATTCTATTATATGAATGCAAGTTGTCCATTATATAAAAGTAAGTAGGTTTTCATTAATAGGCATATATTCTCAATTATTTGGTGAATTTAAATTGAATAATTTATATCTAAAAATATTTCATTAGACTTGTTATTAACCTTCTATATACTATGATCACAATGTTTTTTTTTGAAATTTTCATACAAAGAATCATGAATTGTGTTATTAATTTCAAGAGGTTTAGTTTTTTTATTATATGATAATTATCCAAAAAAAATTTAATATATATTTGAAGAAATTTTAAATAACAAAATTCTATCTATTTTAATATTAAATAAACAATGTTCATAATACACAATGATATTAAGTAAAATTATATATATATATATATATATATATATATATATATATATATATATAATTAATTAATTAATTATTTATTTATTGATACCACATTTTTCTCTATTTTAATATTAAATGTTTATGGATACACAATACTGCCTATTGTTAATTTTACTGCTACTATCATCACTCACTTCATCATTCACTTTAGTAAATTCATATGTATATTACTCATTTCACAATTTTTTCTATTTCAATATTAAATAAACAATGTTTATGAATGCACAATGCTGAGTTAATTTTATTATTAATATTATTATTCATTTGTAGTGAGTGCTAATTTTATTTCTTTCAAGTTATTACTTTAAAATTCTTAGAAGCATTAAAGGGAGTTGAACATCAATGAGTAGCATAACAATAATTTTTCTCAACCATTTGAGATAATCCAAATTGATATGGTTAATTTTAATTTATTAATCAAAATAAACTAATTAGTTTTCATGTATTTGTGGAATGAATTATTCCATTTCTTAAACGTAGAAACCTCAATCCTTTTGTTTTGAAAATTTATCCTTCATTTAAAAAAAAATTAAGGTAGAAAGGAGTGAGAATGAAGAGAATTTCTCCCAAATCATGTCTTTCTCATGGAAACCTAATTTATCTTTTCATGTAAATCCAAATTTGTAGGAATTTACAGGGTAAGTTCCTTAGATCAAACACAAAATGTCACCTCTCACAAACAGATCACAGATCAGTACACCAATATTTGACGCGGTTAAAACCCTTAAAGAGGGAAACAGTCCACGACCTGAGCCAACACGACCAATTCAGGAAATTTATTAATATAAAGAAAGAGCATTTACATAAGCTTCTCTCATAAACGGTCATAGGACAAATGACCCTCCATGCTCTTTTAATAGAGATCATGGACCGATTGGGTGTTAAGCCACAGATCAAGTGTCGATAATACCGAGGAGAGAATGAACCGTCAAACCAGTACATATTGAGACCGTCAAATTATAATTTACAAATATACGTAGTAAAGAAACACACTTTACCTAACTCTACGTTATACCAAGTTATACTTAACTATTTCCTATGTGTTAGAATATCCTAACATCCCCCCTTAAGAAAAACTTGGGATAGGATTGAAGGATTTACAAAGGTGACACAATAGGAGAAGGAAGGAGGCATTAGAGCCTATCCCCCCTTAATGATAACTCTCCTTAAATCCAAGAATAGATCGAAGTTTAGTAAACTTCGGTTCTTTGAGAGCATTTTTAAAGATATCAACAACTTGATCATTGGTTGAACAATATTGCACTTCAAGAAGACGATCATAAATGAGCTTTCCGATGAAATATATGTGTATCTCAATGTGTTTCATGCACTGACGTTGAAATGGATCTTTACATAGCTGAATGGAACTTTGATTATCACGCCAAAGTGTAGTTGGAAGTTGTTGACGAAGACAAAATTCGGATAGGATATGATGAAGCCATAGGGCTTCCTTGTTGGCTTCAACAACACCACGATACTCTGCTTCTGGCGAAGAAAGAGAGATGGAACTTTGTTTCTTACAAGACCATGTAATGAGTCTTGAACCAAGGGTGAATACATAACCTATAGTAGACTTTCGATCATCAGAGTCACCAAACCAATCAGAGTCAGTGAAGCCAATCAACAATGGATATGCTCCTACACTGTAATGAATCCCGAACTGAACTGTACCTCGAATATATCGAAGTATTATTTTAGCTTCTTTCCAGTGACTTTCATGAGGTTTGTGTGTAAACCGAGCAAGAAGACCAATGACAAAGGAAAGGTTAGGATAGGTATGGGTTAGATACATAAGTATACCAACAAGTTTATGGTATAAGGTAGCATCAAGTTCAGGGGAATTACAAGTGACTAAAAGTTTGAATCTAGACTGAAAGAGAGAATGGGTTGGCTTATAGTCTTCCATGTGAAAGTGGCGTAGAAGATCACAGGCATACTCGGACTGAGAATGGGTAATGCCTTCTTTGGATTGCAAGACTTTAAGACTAAGGAAATAATGGAAGTGTCCCAAGTCTGTCATTTCAAACTTCTTTTTGAGGCTAGAATTCACATGGTTTATATGGTTGGGATCACTACCAATAAGGATAAGATCATCAACATAAAGAAAAAGGATGATTAAGGACTTACCCACTTTCTTGGTGTAGACAGTGTTATCGAAATGACATTTAGAAATGCCATTATCTAAGAGAAATCTATCCATTTTGGCATACCAAGCCCAAGGGGCTTAGTTGAGACCATAGAGAGATTTCATAAGGTGACAAGCAAGGTCATAGCCATTTTGGATAAAGCCAGGGGGTTGTTCCATGTAGATTTATTCATGCAAGTCCCCATGTAGGAAGGTGTATTTAACATCCATCTGATGGGCTTCCCATTTAAAGGAGGAAACAAGGGAAAGAAAAAGGCATATATAATTCATTTTGGAAACATGGGAGAATTTTTTAGTATAGTCAATGCCTTCAACTTGCGAAAATACTTTAGCAAAATGACAAGCTTTATTTGTATTCACTTTTCCATCTAGTCAAAACTTTTTTGTGTAAACCCATTTGCATCTCACAAGTTTTTTTCCCTTTGAAAGAGGAACAAGATCCCAAGTATATTTTTACAATAAGGAAGGATATTCTTCATTCATAACTGCATCCCAATCTGGATGATCTGAAACTTCTTCAAGGGTGTCTGGATCAGGATTTTATGGAACTTGAGCTATTAAGAAAGAGGCTTTGGTGAACTGAGAATGTGCATGATGTTGATCTGCAAGGTCACCTGCAAGATAACCTACTTCATCCCGATTAGAGCGGACCCATTTTGGAAGTTGTGGAGCTGAAGGAAGATCCTGAGGAGGTGGAGGAGGATTTTCATCCTCGCTATCATCATCTGAACTAGAAGGAATGTTGTCAAAAGTAGAATAGATAGAGAGAGGTGGTACATATGCTGAATCAGGCTCACAAGCCAAAGGTTGCACACCCGTTGAACTAGGCTCACAGGCCAATATATTTTCATCAAAATTTACATCTCTTCTAATGATTACATTTTTAGATTTGGTTTGAAGAAGTATATATCCTTTGACATCTTCAGAATATCCAACAAAAATGCATTTTTCACTCTTAGGTTCTAAGGCTTTATGTTTCTAGTCTAGAATATGGGCCCAAGCTTCACTTCCAAAAACACGAAAGTGACTTACATCTGGTTTGATTGAGCTCCAGGCTTCTTCTGGAGTGATATTCCTTAAAACCTTAGTAGGAGTGTGATTTACTATGTAATTTCCACAGTTAATTACTTCTGCCCAAAAAGTAAGACTAAGTCCTTTAGATTGAAGCATTCAACTAGCCATTTCTTTTAGAGTGCAATTATTCCTGTAACCACTGCTTTAGCGGTAACAAACGATTAAACTCTTATTAGTTAAGAGTTAATTATGACTACTGTTTTATCTGTTAAGTGAATATTTGAACAAATCAATTTTTGATATTAAATAAAGATTTACTGTGAAATTAGTTTCCTGAGTAAAGTTGATGGTAAAAGTAAATCAAGAACTGGAGTTAGTTGAACAGAAAAACTGTTCCACAGTTACCCAGAAGGAAACTCTGGAATAAAGGAGGAATCCCAAGGGAGTTTGGGGGTTCTTCTTTCTGGGAAAGGAAGAGAAAAGGAAAAAGACTCTGTTGACTGGAAAGAGAGAAATTTTCAGAAAATAGACTGTCTACTGGGTTGGAGAGTTGGACCAGATTGTCCTAAGTTCTCCCCAGTAATTTGTTCCACTGGAGTTGGAGAGTTGGACCGGATTGTCCCGAATCTCTCCTCCAGAACTGTGTAAGACGCTCCAGACTTGAAGCTCGGGGGAGAGTAGTGGGACGTAATCGCCCAGCTCGCGGAAGGGAGGAAACGAGTACCATCAGTCAAATCAAATTTAAAGTGAGTAAGACCCTGTTAACCCTTGTCTTTTACAAGGTAGGGAAGGAAACTGTTCTTTCGGCTGTCTTACATTACTGTTATAATAGAACTGTTGTAAATAGTGTTGTTTTATTTTGTTTACTGGTCTTACTGAAGATTGACGAAGAAACTGTTAGGTTCTGGAAGCAAACTGTAAATAAACTGAGGATTTACTACAGTAGCTAGAGAAGTAACCATGAATACCCTGGAATCCATTTATTTCTTTTCTGGGTTATTAGTTCGGTGAAACAGGAAATATTAAGAAAGAAAGGAAACCCAGATAGTAATTTTTTGAAAAGACTGTTAACCCTAAATCCTGTGAACCAGAACTTCGGGGTAGGTCGTCTTTCATCCTATGATACTTACACGGACGATGGGCGGTCTGGATGCCATATAGTATAACAAGAAATATTAAATGAAGAAGAAATTATGAACAAAGTTCTAGGAGTCAAATTCCAGGTAACCATCGTAGCAAACAGTAGTCCGACCTTAAAGATTCGTCGACATCACAGGAACCGAAAATGTGATAACTAACAATCACAGAATGCGAGCATTGAAGCAAAATAGACCATAAACTAGCCCAGTAAGAACTGAAAATTACATATAACCATTCTCGATACAAACCATCTAATGTACCGAATCTAATATCCGAGATGGAGTGATTGCAAATTACCACAGAACATGTATTTATGTAATTTAATCCTTAGTTAAAGGAAAATAGGAAACGCAGCAGAGTGTTTCACAATGCATTACCCACAGACTTCTGATAATTATGAAAAGAAAAGATTAAACCGACTATTCAACTGACAAGTATGCCATAGATAAATAATTGTGGAAGCAGATAGAAAAACCCCATTAGTCCAGAGGTATGGCATTATACATTTAAGAGCGTGGGCGAACATAAACCCCGACCATACAGTAACAGTAGCAAATTTATACATAACACTGACTAAAAATGAAAACCCTGAAACAGTTTAGAATCCACTCGAGGGTTTGCTTGCCACATTCTGTCAGCCTAAGGCCGTGGACCGTGGTTAGCCTGAACATTACAAATAGCAGGGTTACAGACTTTACCCTGAGTTTTATTTCAACCCCAAATTCTCGTTACAAAAAAGTAAGACCATTTCCATTATGATGTGTACCTGTGAGCTCACGCCAGGAGTCAGGCCGCCTTGCCATGGAACGAAGGAAGAAACCGGAAATATCCAAGCGAGTGAGTGGAGTGGCAGCCCAAATTTTACTCACACAGAGAAGACCCCGTTAGCAAATGGAAGAAAACAGTAAAAGGAAAACAGAACAAACGACGACACGGAAATATTTGATACCTGTAGGGCCTGTGAAGAACAGAATTCGAGAACTTCGGAACCATGCTACCAGCAAGCTCCAACAGGAATGTAACGAGGAAAAGAACGGAGAAAAATGTGACAGAAACCTAACAAGAGGCGCGACAATTAAAAAAAAACAGCGGACAAACTCCAAACGTAAAACAACAATTTCACCGGTTTCCAAATCCAACACTGAGAAAGCAAGTTTTCTGCGTAGAAACTCTGCAATAGAGAAAACCAGAGGAGTCCATGTACCTGTTACATGAAAGAGGCCATCTGGGGTCACATTGCATCGACTTTCAATGGAGGTCAGACGTAGCCCTGCCTTTCCTTGTCGCAGCAGCACCGCCGCCTCCAGAACCCTCGGCAGAAATGCAACAATGGATGGCAGAAACAGTTATGACCCCAAGGTCATAGTAAACCCTAAGCCCTATGCACCGTGGGATCATTATGCATCGACAGCCGATCTTATGCCACGTATGGACAGGGTCATAAGTGCAGTTTATCTAATTTAATTGCGCATACAACATTCCATAACCCGAGAAATATGTTTGCAAAGTGTTAAGGGTTTTTCGATTAAGGTTTGAGCATGGCAAGGATCATTAAATCCAAAAAAAAAAAACATAGTAATTAACGGATGTAATAAACAATAAGACCAGAACCGTATCATGGAAATAAAAACCGGATCCGGAGTTATCCATTATGGTACATAGGTAATCAATCAAAGTACCGCAGCACATAATTCAATTGGTTATGGTTTTCATGGTAGTAAATATAGAAAATCTATTAAAGTTACGATGGGTTAGCTAGTAATTAATTTTTTTTTTTGTGTTCATTGTGATGACGATGACAAGTGGTATCAAAGCAGCGTTACAACGCTGGGCCCTATTGGGTCAACTGACGTTACAAATTGTATGGTTTCATGCACAGATAGATAACTAATGGAACGACAACCAAGACGGACACCTTCACAACAACAACAGCGAAATGTAGGAGAGATTCAACCTCCACCAGAAGGAAACCCAGAAATGTGGGTTCAGCTGGGAATAGAGCAGCATCAGCGGTCCAACAGACTGATTGAAGAACAGCAACATCAGAATTGCATTTTGTTACACACGGTACAACAGTTACAGGAAGAAATGGAAAGAGTACGCAAGGAGAATGCAAGGATGATGCAGGATCAAGAGAGGATCTTGAAGAGGCTCTCTGATAAACAAAATCAAAGAGTTGAAAAACCTAGTGCTGACAGAGAATTCCAAGAAAGAAACGAACAACAATCAGAGGAACAAGATACAGGCCGAAGAGAAAGAAGTGTGTCACAGCGAAGTCATCCAAACAGAAATTTTAATGAGGCTGAATCTGAGAACGAAACCGAACAAAAGGTAAACAAAAAGCAGAAGGTGGAGCTGCACGGAGAATTCAGAAAGATAAAGCCACCTACGTTCGATGGCGAAAAGGAGGAAGTGGCAGAAGCTTGGTTGATTAATATGAACAAATATTTTCAGGTGTATGATTATGACAGTGGTCTTAAGGCACGGTTAGCCATTTACCAGCTGAAGGATAAAGCCACCCTATGGTGGGAAGAAGTGAAGAATGTGCGGGGAATAGAGGATCAAGATGTGACATGGGAAAAGTTTCAACAGTATTTCAAGGATAAGTACTTGACTGAGCGTTTTTATGATGAAAAGGCTCGGGAATTCCATGATTTAAGGCTGGGACCACTAACCATGGATGAGTTTATCACCAAGTTTACATCCTTACTACGCTATGTACCGTACTTAAGAGAAGAGAAAGCCAAAGTTCAGAGATTTCTGAGCAGCTTACCCGTCCATATGAAGGAGCGTATCGAGTTTGAAAATCCTAGGACAATGGATGAGGCTATTAGAAAGGCAAGGCTGTGTTACCGGCAAGCGAAAAATAAGACAGACCAAGGAAAAGGGTGGAAAACCAGGAAAGATAACAGAAACAACACTGGTTTCAAAAAAAGCAAAACCAGTCATTTCAGAAATACCGCCAGAAACTCAATCAATAAGCAATTTGGCAGGAACCCTCAGCGGATTAGATGGCCCGGGGAAGACAAAACGGTAGAAGCTTCAAATAAACCTGAGAAAACTCACAACCAGAGGCCACCTCTGCAGTGTTGGGGCTGCGGGGCAGCACACTACTATCGAGATTTCCCACAGAGGGGTAAAGCCGAGGCAGTAACCAATTTGCAGGAGGCCTCTACTGTGGGAGATGTTTCTAGAAGCATACCCAGAATTAACGCAGCATTGGAGGACCGGAAAGCTGATTTTCAACCCACCATGATAGAGCTGGAAGGTAAACTGTCATCCCGAACTGTTTCTGTTTTGGTAGATCCAGGCGCAAGTCTAAGTTATATAAGTCCTAAATTAGTGGAAATCTATAAACTGTCAAGTCAAAATTTTTAAAAAAAGCTGGTTGGTTCAGTTAGCTACAGGAACTAAAAGAAGAGTTAGTGCCAAGATATCAGATTGTGCATTGCAAATCGGTGGACAACAGTTAATGGTAGATTTAAATATCCTGCCCTTGGGATCCTATGACGTATTGTTGGGCATGGACTGGTTAGAGAAACATTGGACTCTCATCGACTGCAAGGAAAAGATAGTTTATTATAGATATCAGAATGGTAATCGCCAAGAAATTCAGGGCATAAAGAAACTTGTACGTCTGCGTCCAATTACCGCTTCCCAAATGGCAAAATGCATGAGGAAGGGATGCCAGCTGTACGCCATACAAGTAGGACTATCTGAGTCTAAGGATAAAGCAGCTGTGTTAGAAAATATACCTGTGGTACAGAAATTCAAGGACGTATTTCCTGAAGAAATACCTGGATTACCACCTAAAAGAGATGTTGACTTCACGATAGAACTACTACCAGGAGCTTCGCCAATTTCGCGAACTCCCTACCATATGAGTGTGCCAGAATTGACTGAGCTTAAAATGCAGCTTCAGGAATTATTAGATAAGGGGTATATACGACCTAGTGTGTCACCTTGGGGAGCACCTGTACTGTTTATTAGGAAAAAGGATGGAACCATGCGCATGTGCATGGATTATCGACAGTTAAATAAGCTGACTGTTAAGAACAGGTATCCCCTACCCCGTATTGATGACCTGTTTGACCAGGTAAAGGGAGCTACTGTGTTCTCAAAAATTGATTTGCGGTCCGGATACCACCAGATCAGAATTAAGGATGAAGATATACAAAAAACTGCTTTTCGCACCAGGTATGGCCACTATGAATTCGTGGTATTACCTTTTGGGCTAACTAATGCACCAACCACTTTTATGAGGCTGATGCATAGTATTTTCCACCCTTATTTGGATAACTTCGTGCTGATTTTCATTGATGATATCCTGATTTACTCCAAGAATGTGGAAGAACATGAAAAGCATCTGCGTATGGTACTGGAGATGCTAAGGAAGCACCAGTTGTATGCAAAATTCAATAAATGTTATTTCTTCAAGGAAGAAATACAATATCTTGGACATGTAATATCTAAAAAGGGTATAACGGTAGACCCAGAAAAAATAAAAACTATCATGGAATGGAAGGTGCCACAGAATGTGGCAGATATTCGATCGTTTATGGGCCTCGCTGGCTATTACCGGCGATTTATAAAAGGGTTTTCGAAGATAGCTTTTCCCATTACTTCTTTACAAAGAAAAGGGAAAATATTCAAATGGACAAAAGAATGTCAGGAGAGTTTTGAAAGATTGAAGCAGTTGTTGACGACAACACCTGTGTTAAGTGTAGCAGATCCGGATAAGGAATTCGAGGTTTGTACAGATGCATGCAAGGAAGGAGTTGGGGCTGTATTATCACAAGAAGGGAAGGTAATTGCATATGAATCCCGCAAGCTAAAAGATCATGAGCAGCGATATTCAGCTTATGATTTAGAGTTGACCGCAGTTGTGCATGCTCTCCGAGTATGGAGACATTACTTACTTGGAAAGAGGTTTGTGTTGAAGACTGATCATAGTAGTCTAACCAGCTATTTTAAACAAGCTGATTTAAATTCCCGCCAAGCGAGATGGAACACTTTGTTAAGCGAATTTGATATTGATCTACAGCACGTAAAAGGAAAAGAGAACAAAGTTGCAGATGCATTAAGCAGAAAACTGCATAACCTTTATGAGTTATATGTTAACCAAATTGAAACCATATTTTTGGAACAAATCAGACAAGAAGCAGACAAGGATCCTGAGTATAAGTACTTGTGGCAGCAGACACAAGAATCTGAAGGACAAGATGGACAAGGGGATTATGAGATTAACCAGGACGGGTTGTTGATCTTCAAGAAAAGAATAGTCATACCAAACAGAGTGGAACTAAAAACTAAGTTGCTGGATGAATATCACAGAAGCAATTATGCGGGGCACCCAGGATATCAAAAGATGCTGACGGCTATAAGGAAGGACTACTGTTGGCCAGGAATGAGGAAGGATATAGCAAGCTATCTAACCAAGTGTTTAGAATGCCAGCAAGTGAAAGTAGAACATAGGCATCCAACAGGCTTAATGCAGCCTATACCCATTCTCGAATGGAAATGGGAGGTGATTTCATTGGATTTTATCACCGGGTTACCAAAATCGAAACGAGGTAATGATTCCATAATGGTAGTTGTGGATAGACTAAGTAAGTCGGCACATTTCATACCTGTCCAATCCACCTATAAGACAGTGCAGATAGCAGATTTACTTATGCGTGAGATCTTCAGACTGCATGGCATTCCTAAGACCGTTATCTCAGACAGAGATGTAAAATTCACATCAGTTTTTTGGAAAGCGTTGTTTACAGGATTAGGAATTCAAGTACATTTTAGTACTGCATATCACCCGCAAACGGATGGTCAAACCGAACGAGTAAATCAAATACTGGAAGACATGCTAAGAATGTATGTCATGCAGTAACCAGTTAAATGGGAGGAGTATCTACACTTGATAGAGTTTGCCTACAACAATGGTTACCAAAAATCATTAAGGATGAGTCCATTTGAGACGCTATATGGGCGGCAGTGTAGAACTCCCATTAATTGGAGCAGTCCCGAGAATAGACTCATGCTAGGACCGGATATGCTAGCAGAAATGGAGGCAGAGGTGAAGAAAATTCGACTGAATTTGAAGGCAGCACAGGACAGGCAGAAAGTGTACGCGGATAAAAAGAGATCATACTGGGAATATGAAGTTGGAGACCACGTGTATGTCAGAATTAAACCCAAGAAGAGTACATTAAGATGGACATCGTGTGCAAAGTTAGCGCCTCAATTCTGTGGTCCCTTCCAAATACTGGAAAGAGTAGGACCGGTGGCATACCGCCTAGCTCTTCCTAGTCACATTCGGGTGCATAACGTCTATCGTTATTGAAACGATATATTCATGATCCAAGACATATTATTCACTGGCAGAACATTCAGGTAGTGGGTGAGCATAAAGGTTAAAAATAGCATGAAGTTAAACGATTTATAAAATTAACATAAACCTTTTGTGTGTAGGTAGAACCGGACGGAGAAATTCTGGTTGAGCCTCACAGTATAATTGACCGGAGGGAAATCATGCTCTGGAAACGAGCTATCGCCCAGGTTAAAGTGCAGTGGAGGCACTTTGGACCAGAGGAGGCCACCTGGGAGGACGAGAGTTTTGTCCGTGAATCTTATCCTGAACATTTTTCTAATTAAAGTAAGAACACCAGGGACGGTGTTCTCTTCCAGAGGGGGAAAACTGTAACCACTGCTTTAGCGGTAACAAACGATTAAACTCTTATTATTTAAGAGTTAATTATGACTACTGTTTTATCTGTTAAGTGAATATTTGAACAAATCAATTTTGGATATTAAATAAAGATTTACTGTGAAATTATTTTCCTGAGTAAAGTTGATGGTAAAAGTAAATCAAGAACTGGAGTTAGTTGAACAGAAAAACTGTTCCACAGTTACCCAGAAGGAAACTCTGGAATAAAGGAGGAATCCCAAGGGAGTTTGGGGGTTCTTCTTTCTGGGAAAGGAAGAGAAAAGGAAAAAGAATCTGTTGACTGGAAAGAGAGAAATTTTCAGAAAATAGACTGTCTACTGGGTTGGAGTTGGACCGGATTGTCCTAAGTTCTCCCCAATAATCTGTTCCACTGGAGTTGGAGAGTTGGACCGGATTGTCCCGAATCTCTCCTCCAGAACTGTGTAAGACGCTCCAGACTTGAAGCTCGGGGGAGAGTAGTGGGACGTAATCGCCCAGCTCGCGGAAGGGAGGAAACGAGTACCATCAATCAAATCAAATTTAAAGTGAGTAAGACCCTGTTAACCCTTGTCTTTTGCAAGGTAGGGAAGGAAACTGTTCTTTCGGCTATCTTACATTACTGTTATAATATAACTGTTGTAAATAGTGTTGTTTGATTTTGTTTACTGGTCTTACTGAAGATTGACGAAGAAACTGTTAGGTTCTGGAAGCAAACTGTAAATAAATTGAGGATTTACTACAGTAGCTAGAGAAGTAACCATGAATACCCTGGAATCCATTTATTTCTTTTCTGGGTTATTAGTTCGGTGAAACAGGAAATATTAAGAAAGAAAGGAAACCCAGAAAGTAATTTTTTGAAAAGACCGTTAACCCTAAAGCCTGTGAACCAGAACTTCGGGGTAGGTCGTCTTTCATCCTATGATACTTACATGGACGATGGGCGGTCCAGACGCCATATAGTATAACAAGAAATATTAAATGAAGAGGAAATTATGAACAAAGTTCTAGGAGTCAAATTCCAGGTAACCATCGTAGCAAACAGTAGTCCGACCTTAAATATTCGTCGACATCACAGGAACCGAAAACATGATAACTAACAATCACGGAATGCGAGCATTGAAGCAAAATAGACCATAAACTAGCCCAGTAAGAACTGAAAATTACATATAACCATTCTCGATACAAACCATCTAATGTACCGAATCTAATATCCGAGATGGAGTGATTGCAAATTACCACAGAACATGGATTTATGTAATTTAATCCTTAGTTAAAGGAAAATAGGAAAAGCGGCAGAGTGTTTCACAATGCATTACCCACAGACTTCTGATAATTATGAAAAGAAAAGATTAAACCGACTGTTCAACTGACAAGTATGCCATAGATTTAAATAACTGTGGAAGCAGATAGAAAAACCCCATTAGTCCAGAGGTATGGCATTATACATTTAAGAGGGCGAGCGAACATAAACCCCGGCCATACAGTAACAGTAGCAAATTTATACATAACACTGACTAAAAATGAAAACCCTGAAACAGTTTAGAATCCACTCGAGGGTTTGCTTGCCACATTCCGTCGGCCTGAGGCCGTGGGCCGTGGTTAGCCTGAACATTACAAATAGCGGGGTTACAGACTTTACCCTGAGTTTTATTTCAACCCCAAATTCTCGTTACAAAAAAGTAAGACCATTTCCATTATGATGTGTACTTGTGAGCTCACGCCAGGAGTCAGGCCGCCTTGCCATGGAACGAAGGAAGAAACCGGAAATATCCAAGCGAGTGAGTGGAGTGGTAGCCCAAACCTACTCACACAGAGAAGACCCCGTTAACAAATGGAAGAAAACAGTAAAAGGAAAACAGAACAAACGGCAACACGGAAAGATTTGATACCTGTAGGGCCTGTGAAGAACAGAATTCGAGAACTTCGGAACCATGCTGCCAGCAAGCTCCAAAAGGAATGTAACGAGGAAAAGAACGGAGAAAAATGTGACAGAAACCTAACAAGAGGTGCGACAATTAAAAAAAAACTGCGGACAAACTGCAAACGTAAAACAACAATTTCACCGGTTTCCAAATCCAACACTGAGAAAGCAAGTTTTCTGCGTAGAAACTCTGCAATAGAGAAAACCAGAGGAGTCCATGTACCTGTTACACGAAAGAGGCCATCTGGGGTCACGTTGCATCGACTTTCAATGGAGGTCAGACGTAGCCCTGCCTTTCCTTGTCACAACAGCACCGCCGCCTCCAGAACCCTCGGCGGAAATGCAACAATGGATGGCAGAAACAGTTATGACCCCAAGGTCATAGTAAACCCTAAGCCCTATGCACCGTGGGATCATTATGCATCGACAGCCGATCTTATGCCATGTATGGACAGGGTCATAAGTGCAGTTTATCCAATTTAATTGCGCATACAACATTCCATAACCCGAGAAATATGTTTGCAAAGTGTTAAGGGTTTTTCGATTAAGGTTTGAGCATGGAAAGGATCATCAAATCCAAAAAAAAAAAAAACATAGTAATTAACAGATGTAATAAACAATAAGACCAGAACCGTATCATGGAAATAAAAACCGGATCCGGAGTTATCCATTATGGTACATAGGTAATCAATCAAAGTACCGCAGCACAGAATTCAATTGGTTATGGTTTTCATGGTAGTAAATATAGAAAATCTATTAAAGTTACGATGGGTTAGCTAGTAATTAATTTTTTTTTTTGTGTTCATTGTGATGACGGTGACAATTCCTTTCAACTACACCATTTTGTTGTGGAGTATACATAACAGTATGTTGCAATTGAATGCCATGCTCAATGCAAAAGTTGACAAATTTGTTGTTAACATATTCTCCTCCATTTTTAAATCTTAACTATAGAATTTGATGTCCAAATTTTTACTCAACAAAGGCCTTAAAGGCCAAGAACATGTTAAAAAATTCACTCTTGAGTTTTAAGAAGTATACCCAAGTGTGTATTGAAAAATTATCAATGAAAGTTAAGAAGTGCTTGTAGCCAGAGAAAGAAACAACTGGAAGTGGACCACATAAATCACTATGCACAAGATTCAAAGGGGTTGAAGCGTGCCAAGAGGCACGTTTGTCAAAAATGTCCCAATGATGTTTTCCGAGTACACAACCGGAACAAACACCATCTCGGCAAGATACCATAGGAAGATCTGTCACCATATTTTCTTTACATAGAGTTTGAAGAGAGCGATAATTTAAGTGACCAAATCACTCATGACAAATTTTGCTCACTTCATCATTATGAGCAACAAAAACGGAGGGAAGACATGATGACCCAAAGCTGTCAAACTTATACAACCTTGTGGAATATTCAACAATGCCAATAGCTAAAATATGTCTAGGGTCTCTTAGGTCCTTAATTAAGACAACATGAGGTGAGAATTCTATGATTTTCCCTTCACCTGAATGAGTTATCTGATAAACAGATAGAAGGTCGTAGGACAAGGTAGGAACACATAATATATCATTAAATTGAACTTTATTTAGATGAATAGTTCCAGAACCTATAGCACTAAGAGATCTATCATCACCAACATAAATATTTTTGGTGTTACGATCGTTTAAAGAAGAAAACATGGCCTTATTTTTGGCCATGTGGTAAGAGGCTCCAGAATCAATGAGCCACTCATGAGAATGAGAAGAAGAAGAGACATTCAATGCATAACTAGATCTTGATGCTTGAAAACCACATGCAGAAAGTGCCATTCCCAAAGATGAAGTTGAAGAGTTCTCTAAATGGATGTTGTGCTTCTTCATTGCTGCTTCCAAGGCTTCCACCTTCTTAAAACATTTCAACTCTACGTGGCCATCTTGATTACAAAATTTGCAATGTCTATCGGTCTTCTTCCCGTTGTTTTTATTTGCCTTATCAGTTTTTTGAGTTTCTCATTTAGTTTGTGGATGAAATTTCTTAAGACCCTTGTTTGGTTTAGGATCATTCTTTTAGGATGTTGCTTCTTAGGATTCTTTGGATATGGTTGTTGTTGGGCTGCTAAGGCTTTCTTAGAAGATTTTCCAGTATTAATAAGACCAAGGTGTAAGATTTTTTCTTGTCCTCTTAACAAATAATTGAAAAATGCATCAAAAGAAGGGGACTTGTAGGTTGTTCCTTGAGAAATGAGGTATTCTCTAATGGAATTGAAGGTGGAAACAAATACAGAGTATGCAGGGCCTAGCTTAGCAAGAATGAAATAGATAAGACTACCATATTTATTTTCTACATTATAACCTTCTAAAATAAGTCTAAGGCTCTTGAATTTGGACAAAAAATGTTCAATAGAGGAGAAATTATTGGGGTTCAAAGTAAGTAACTCATTTTCAAGTTGGTGGGCTTTGATACCATGTAGGAATTTATAGGACAATTTTCTTAGATCAAACACCAAAGGTCATCGCTCACAAACATATCATTGTTGAGTACACCAATATTTGACGTGGTTAAAACCCTCTAAGTGGGAAATAGTCCATGACCTAAGCCAACGTGGCCATTTTAGGAAATTTATTAATATAAAGAAAGAAAATTTACATAAGCTTCTCTCATAAACGGTCACCGGGAAAATGACCCTCCATACTCTTTCAATAGAGAGCATGGACCAATCAGGTGTTAAGCCACAAATTAATTTTCGGTAATATCGAGGAGAGAATGAATCGTCAGATCACCACATAACGTGACCATCAGATTATAAGTTACAAAAGTACATAGTAAAGAAACACACTTTACCTAACTCTGCACTAGACCAAGTTATACTTAACTATCTCCTATGTGTTAGAATACCCTAACAAAACTATGCCAACTCACATATATTCTTTTTTTGAGTTAATATAATTCCAGTATATGGCTTTCAAGTAAATATACATGTTCATATTCATATATGTACTAATAGCTTGTATCTTCTTATGTCCAAATAGGTTGGATTCAATGGTGGAAAACTAGTTTTCATCCTTGGGAAATATTCAATTCCCGAAGGGCCTAACATATAGCCATAAAGACATCTTGAGATAGTGGTAGAATTTGTGGGAATACCTAGAGAAATTATATTAATAAGCTTTGACCTATATACACTTAAGTGAATCAAAAAATCATCTATATCTTTTAAAACTTAAAAATGGTTTCTAAATATCTCTAGTAAATCTTCTCATAATAACACATCGCATATAAATATTTGTTTTTATAGCCCCCTTTGGTATAAATATAAACATTAATAACTATAAGTTATGTCATTTTCATATAATTACATAAATTATCAACGTATGTCATTTTTTAAATCATAATTATATTATATTGTATCCATTACTTAGCTTACCTACCAAAAAAAGGTCAAGGTAAAAACACCCTAGAGGAAAAGATTGGGAATGAATGGAATTTTATGAGCGATATCCTTCTCATTTAAACCTCTACTATACTATATTATCAAGTAAATCCACATTACAGGTTATATATATATATATAATACACTTAGTTTTGGATTTTTAGAATATTTTTTATTATGATAAAAATTATATAATAATAAAAATATATATTTTTATAGGATATAAATAAATTTTAATTTTATATTATTATATAAATAATTAATTAATCTTTAAATTATATTTCATTATTATTAATACCACATACATATATATATATAAACAAAAAAAGTTTGCATATCTACTCATATAAATATCTATTAAATATTTATTATTCATATACATTTATATGATAATAATTAATAAAATTATATATTATTTTTCACATAAATATCTATACACTACATTAATAATAAATTAACATAAAATATTAAATATATACGTTTTATCTTTTTCCTTTTACTTCCTATTATTTATACACTACATTAATAATAAATTAACATAAAAAAATTAAATATATACGCTTTATTCTTTTTCCTTTTACTTTACTTGTTATTCATTTTAGTTTTGTAAGAAATTTTCAAAATAGTTTACTCTTATTTTATATATTAATGTTAATATTATATTTAATTATTGTAAATATTAATATTATAATAATTATAAAATTATTGTTAAGTTTGATTTTTTTTTAAATTTTGTTTGTATAAATGTGTTTATTTTGAAATATTGTTTTTAAAAATTTAATTTAATTATCAATAATAATAAATAGTGGGGATTCAACTTTTATAAAATATTTTACAATATTCATAATAATATACACAAATTTAAGGTTGAGATTTATCTTCAAAGTAACTATGTTTTTTTTTCCTTTTAATTAAATTGATTAATTAAAAAAATGACTTATAAAACCAGTTAAGGTTTTGCTAGCTTGTGGTCTGGTATTGATAAGTTATGGTATTGGTTCATAATATTGTAACAAAGATTATTTACAGATAAAAGATCAATGGGCTTAAATCACCATAGTTAAAAATTTTGTTCCATGTTTTCTTAAATGTTTATATGTTTAAATTATATATTAATTATTTTTATCTTTAATAATTATTATTTTTATAATTAATAATAATAATAATTTAGCTATTTTTTATGATTTTATTTTACTATAAAATAAATAAAATGTTGTGATGTTTATTATAGATTCATTCATTTCAAAATATACCAATTTTCTAATTATATGACTACACTAATTTATCTTAAATTTACTTTTATCATTCATGAAACCTTTTTTTTTTTTTTGTAAGCTTAACAAGACATTTTTTATTCATTTTCTTCAAAAAGGACATGATACTATATGATTCAAGTGGTTAGGTAGCCTCAACCTGCTCAGTGGGAAACCATATCTGTTGGCCACCTAAGTGCATTATAGGCCATCCAAAAACAAAAAAGTTTAAGACGGTCTAGCAAAGCTATATATGTCTCAGTATCTTTAAACCTTAGATGTACTAAAAAACTAAAACCAGAAAGCATAGTCTGCAAATACTTCATATGAAAAAATTAGAAACCAAAACTAATCCAAACATGTTACTAGTCATCATATGAATCCACTAGAGTTGAGTCCTTCATGCTCGAACTAGGTAATTATGTCTGTGGGAGACACACAATATGTTTCCCAATGTGACTAAGGCAGCCATTCTGTTTCCGGAGCTAGAACTGAACCAATTGAAATTCCTTATGAATTTCTGAAATTCCATGATAAACTTGGAAAAATCAATCGGAGGGTTAGCCAAGGCTTTGGTTACTACATTCTTCATTAACCAAATCTTGTTAATCACCCAGATCAATATCTGTCTCAGAGGTTTAACTCTGCTTCCCAAATCTAAATTAACTGGTGAACCCGTGAAAAAGTACCATTTTGAAATGATTGAGTTGCATCTTAGATGAATTTTTGTGACCTCTATTCATAGCTTGACGAGAATAGGGTTGAATACCTCCACGAATCGACACCAACTTCCTACTGCGCCCACAAACTGCTCCTTTGACAGAGGAGGGGTGAGCCATGTGGTTTCTTAAAATTTCACCACGAGGATGACAGACCTTGTGACAGATCGTGGGACAGGACACTATAGCCTCGGGCTCGCGGTGGATGGAAAATAACAATGAGTATAAGTATTATCTACCCAACAATTGCCTTGGATAATGCTTTGGATCTGGCACAGGAGTCTAGATACAACCATCCAATGCTCCCCAAGTTTTCTTAGGGTAGGATAAAGAGAGAATAAAAGAACCATATCCAAGATATCCTAATACTTATTAACCATCAAAACTGTTGGGGCCTTTTTTTTGAAATTAAACAATTTTGTGTTGCGGAGAATAGGTGGCGGAGCGTAACCACGGTAGATAGAGAGCTGTCATGGTTGCAAAGAGGTGAAGGGCAGGTGGCGTGGCTGTTGCGGAAGCAGGTACAGATGGCAAAGGGAAGCGACAGAAGACAATCAGTGGGACTCCCAGCAATCAGGGAAAGCAGCAAACAGCCGAGCGGAAAAGAAGGAAGAACTGTTAGTTGCGCTGGCGATGGGACAAATAGGCAGTCGATCAGTGGAAAGAGAAGGTTGGCCCAGTAGGGATCAGGGAGCAGGAGCCGTAGGAGAGCTCTGTTCATGTTGTTCTGTTCTCTCTCTCTCTGTTTTGTTCTGTTCTATATCTTGTACTGCGATTGTAGTTAGTTCTACCTCGCATGCCCTGAGGAGTGTTGTAATAGTCTTTCGCTGTTAATGCATCACTTTCTAATATAAGGCTGCTGTTCTGAGTTCTGTCTTGTGTTATGGTTTAGTGGGATACATGGCTATTTTGAATTTTTGTTTATCATTCTGATCAAGTTCATGAGTATTGTTATCTGTTTGGTATTTTACACTTAATCAAAGTACTTAAGTTATGGATGGTTTGCGTATCTACCATGCTTAATCGATACCTGACCCAACCCTAGCCTTAGTAAGGTCGCGGCACGCCTCTGGTGAGACACTCTGTTCGTCGGAGCAGGGTGAAAATGCCGGTGTTGTGCTAGACTACTGCGGTAACCCTCGTTGGCCACCTTTCCGAACCTGGGTCTTCCCCTGAGACCTCGTTTCTTGCCAACAAATGGTTCCGTTGCCGGGACCTGAAATCTCATTATGAAGTTAGATCATGGTATCACGGATCTTCGAGAAAGAAATACGGAAATGGTGGAATGACCATCTGGACCAGTTCATAGCTCAGCAAGCGAAAGGGAGACAGCGAAAAGAGAAGATTGTCAAGAACCAGATTCTCTTCTCTGAGTCCACTAGTGATATTTACGAGATCTTCTGGGGAAATTTTCCTGAGGAGCTCTACAACTGGTTGCGGAGATTACAGATCAAGACAGTCCCCAGAGGGTTGCGGACCGTCTATCACAAGTGGGTGCACTTAGATCTGGTAGCACTCCATCGGTTAGATACCGATTTGACCCGAGCTGTAGATTTCTGGGTGCAATCTACCTTGGAAGGATACATAGTAGAGTTCGCAGCTGAATGCTACCAGTCTTTCTCAAAAGTGGAGGACGTATTTAGATCAGGGCTGCGCGGAGGATTGCTGAGAGAGATCCCTCTATGGATTAAGGCGTTGATGGTGGACGAAGGACTGATGGAGTTCGAAAAAGCTGAGATGGAGACCTAAACCTCTAGTACTGGGGGAAGGGACTGAAGGAGAGATGCTACAAGTAAGCTGAAAAAGGGGAATAGGGATATGGATGCCGAGACCTCCAGTAGGTTAAGGGAACGACGAGCACATCAGAGGGCGCAACTCGCCGAGAAGTGGCGACAAAGGGCTATGAAAGAATTGGAAAGACAATAAGGAAAAGGGAAAGAAAAAGGAGAGGCGCCTCAGACGACGAAGCAGATGGAAGGTCAGACGGGTTTGCAGAATATAGGGGGGACCACCAAGGAAGTGCGGCAGGTGTATAAGAGCCCAGCCCCAACAGAAAAGGGAAAGGAGTATCACAGAAATGACGCGCTCCCGGAGGAGACATCCGATGTAGAGTTGCATGTTGCGATGGAGTAGCTATTCCGAGAAAGGCCAGCACCCATAATCCCAGGTAACTCTATTCCCCAAAGCTCAAGTAGCTCTAATCCCGACCTTCCCTTGGTACTCTATCAGCCACTAGGTGAAATTTTTGTTAAGTTACGGGAATTAAGTAAGCCAAGTAGCGTTCAGTCCATAATAGTAATACACTCTAGCAATCGTACTGGTACTACCATCTCACAGCCGGGAGTAAGGGGATTTGTTCTAGTAAGCCCCACACAAGGAAACATGGCAGGATCGTTTACTCGGTACCCAAAGTTTTTTGGAAGGGGTAATGATAATGTGGAGCAACATTGGTACCTCTGTGAGGCCATATGGAGGGCTCGACAGACACCAGACACAGGTAAGTTGGTAGAATTTCAAACTACTCTCCGGGAGAGAGCTCTATGTTGGTTTATAAAGTGGTCTGAGACTCATAAGAACCCAACATTAGACGATGTAAAAAGGGATTTCGTGAAAGAATTCAAATTACCCCAAACAGATCAGCAGGGTTTATCAGAGGTGGGAGATCAAGCAACGAGAAGGGGAAACTGCATGGGATCTGATGAGTAGATTCAAGGATGCGGTTGGAAAACTCCGCTACCCGATCGATCCCAATCACCAAAGGGATTGGTTTATCAAGGCCCTTCTCTCGCTGACAAGGACCCCGCTGACACAGCAAAAGATCGAGAGTCCGAGACGTTGCAAGATGCATTAGAACAGGAAATGAAGATAGAGGCCATGGCTGGATACCTGTAAGAGTTTAGAGGAGGGGCATCAGCTCAGGACCCTTCCATACTGGGACTACAGCATCAAATAGCTAGCCTGACAGAAAAACTAAAGGAAATTCAACCCCTGCGTCCAGTGAGGCCAAATGTATGGTGTACGCACTGTCTAATGGAAGGACATGTGGTAACCGAATGTCCTCGATTACGAGGCTAGAACGTGGGGACACCAGCAATAGGGGTACCAGGAGCTCCACCAGCAGGAGGGGTCACGCAAATAAATACCCAAGGATTATATCCGCCGCAACACCCATACACGGGGTTCCCCGCGCAACAAAATTCAACAGCAACTGAGTATTGCGAGATCTGCAAAAGCATGGGCCACTCACCCCGCCTATGCCCCATACTGCAAAAGTACTCCAATGTCCCAAACAACATATACTGTGAGTTCTGTGCATCTACCACGCACAACACAGAGTAGTGCAGAGCTCTGGATGCTTTGGTAGAACGGTTAGACAAACCTTCATATAGAGTGAACGAGGCTCCTTGAGGAGGAAGAGGAGGCATGAGAGGAGGCCGAGCAGGAGGAAGAGGACCAGTACGATGCTACAACTGTGACCAAGAGGGCCATGTGGCTAGGGAATGTCCACTTCCTAGAAGACCCTGGTGCTCTCAGTGCAGGGTTAATACACACGCAACAAAAGTCTGCCCAGAGCTCATCAAAAGATGGGAAGAAAGGGCCAGACAAAGAGGAACAAATCTAGTAAATGCCAAGCCAAGAATAATCGAGGCGCAAACCATGCAGAGCGTAGCTATAGTGACTCGGGGAGGCAAACGAACTAGGGAAGATGCACAAGGGATGGACCCGATAAAACTGGTAAGACCAGTATCTCCAAAGCCAACATTCAGGCCAGAGAAACAGAGCAATTCTTTCAAGAGGCAGTAGAAGCATTTGCCTAGCTTGGGGGAAGCAAAGGAATCGAAATGCCACGACCGAAGGAAGGGGATGAAAACCAAGCCAATACAGGCACTACAATTGAAGAATGGTTCCGTCTATTTCTAAAAATTGTTAACAATGCACCCATGTTGGAACAATTAAAACAGAACCTGGAAAGAGTAGTGCAAAAGACGACGAATCCAGGGGAATCATCTGGTACGACACATAAATATATACAAAGAGTGAAGAGAAATAAGAGAAGGATAGGCAAAGAGTTCCAGGTGAATACTCAAGTTGTGGGATTCCAAATCAAGGACACAGTGCTTGATCTGGGGTCCGACGTAAATATCTTGCCCAGAAAAACGTGGGAAGCATTGGGGAAACCAAGACTAACATACTCACCAATTCAACTCCGTATGGCAAACCAGTACTGCATTATGCCCATAGGCAGGCTAGAAGAGGTCGAAGTCGACGTTGCAGGAGTAAAGACGTACACGGACTTTGAGGTCATCGACATTATAGGAGACAAAGATCCCTATCCAGCATTACTGGGGATCGACTGGGCTTTTGAAAACCATGCAGTAATAGATTTAAAGAAAGAACTGATGATCTTTGAGGACGGAGAGGTCAGAGTCACCTAGCTGCTCGACCCATATCAAGGTCCCCGATACACAGAGTCTGCCGATAACAGAGAAGATGCTCAGCTTCTCAACCATCTTTATCAAATGACTGCAGGAAGAAGGGAAGATTATATCAACCCAACGGCGAGAGGATCGGTGAGCTGGAGGAGCATTCAAAGCTCAGACTTGAACTCAGAGATAGCCTGGGAAGATTGGCAGCAAGGGGGATATGAGACCAGCACAAGGAGATGCGCCACCATTAGAAGAATCAATTGGATCGGGATTGAGGTAAGAGGTTACCCAACCTTGTCCGATATGAATGCTGTGAATACTTTCATTATCAAAACAGAAGACAATGTACTAGAGGATCAGAGGGTCCCGCTCATGGATGTGGCCTTGCAATACACGGTTGCAAGATGGTGGAAAAACCACTGTGACTCACTGACGTGATGGGACAGAATTTTAGCAGCACTGAAAGCCAGGTTCAAGGGAGAAGGACCCCAATGCAGTCAAAAGTTCCAGGGGAATTCAGATCCCGCAAAGCATTTGAAGAAGTGTGAAGATCTATGGAAAACTGCAGGATACCCGCACGAGTTGTGGGTCCACAAATTTATACACTCCCTCGATAGGATTCCACAGGCTTGGTACCTAACGGAGGAGAGGAAAAGGGGAACTGGCAATTGGCAAGAAGTTATGAAGAAGTTTACACAACGCTTCTTATTTGAAGGAAAGACGGATACAGTTACCCAAGCGGTACAGGCCATTAAAAAAATACTGTTCTTCCCAGAGAATCAGGAGGAGGACGAGCAACCACAAATGAACCAAAACATCTGGCAGTTAGTAGCATGCAAGAAAATTTACAGTGAAATGGACGATGATAATCTAGAGGGACTTCGACATCTATACTTCGAAGAAACAGAGGGAGAACGGAATATTCAGGAAAACCCGACAACCAAGGTAATTCATTTGGTCCCCCTCAAAGCTAAGAAAATGAATATTGGGACCGAAGAGAAGCCCAAATTAGCATCAATCGGGGACTACTGGGATGCTGAGACGACTAAGGAAATATTCAGTCTACTACAGGAATATGAGGACTTGTTTCCGTCGTCCATAGCCGACTTGAAAGGAATCAAAGGGGACCTCGGAGAAATGCGTATAAAACTAAACCCTGGTGCAAGACCAATCAAACACAGGCCCTATCGATTGAATCCAAGGGTAAAGGAAAAGGTTAAAGTGGAAATTGACAAGATGTTGAAGGCAGGGTTGATATTCCCAGTGGAGGAAGCAGAATGGGCAAGTCCCATAGTTATACAGAGCAAAAAGGATAAGGCGGAAATTCGAGTCTGTGTTGATTATAGAAGTTTGAACAATGCCTGTATACATGACCCATTCCCCACCCCGTTCAGTGACGAAGTCCTAGACAATGTTTCGGGGAACGAAGCATATTCTTTTCCATATGGATTCTCAGGGTACCACCAAGTCAGGATAGCCGAGGAAGATAAGAAAAAGACAACCTTCGCCACCGAATGGGGTTCCTTCGCATACCACGTAATGCCATTCGTCTTGAAAAATGTGCCAGCAGTATTTTCACGCATTGTCATAGCAACATTCCGTGACTATATCCACAAATTCCTAGAGGTCTATATGGACGACTGGACCATCTACAACCTATTGAAAGACCATGCCATGCTACTGAGAATTATGTTTGATAGGTGTAGACAGCTACAGATCTCATTGAACCTAAAGAAGTGCATCTTTGCGGTGCCGTTTAGAACATTGCTTGGACATGTATGCAAACAAGGAGTTTGCGTAGATCCAGCAAAGGTATCGGTGATAATCAACATGGAAGCTCTAGAAATTGTGAAAAAATTGAGGTCACTGTTAGGCCATACAAGTTATTACAGGCGATTCATCCGGAACTACGCAAAGATAACAACGCCATTAGAGAAGCTGTTACGGAAATCGGAACAATTCAACTGGACAGAAAGTTGTGCAACGACCCTAGACACCTTGAAGGAAAAATTGGTAAGTGTGCCAATATTGGTTCATCCGGATTGGGACAAACAATTTCATGTCCACATTGATGCTTCAAGCATCGCGCTTGGAGCGGTTCTAGCACAACCAGGGGACACTACAGTTGATCACCCAGTGTACTTCGCAAGTCGGAAACTATCAACAACGGAACAAAACTACACCACGACAGAAAGGGAAGCACTAGCAATGGTGTACTCTCTCCAAAAGTTTCGCCACTACCTGATAGGAGGAATGTTCAAGTTTTTACAGACCATTCAGCTCTGAAGTATCTAGTGAACAAACCGGTTTTGGAAGGAAGGATACACAGATGGTTCCTACTCTTTCAAGAATTCACCTTCGAGGTGATAGTCAAGCCTGGGCGATTGAACGTGGGACCAAACCACCTGTAAAGGCTCGAAAACGGAGAAAATGAAGGATCTCTGGATGATCAGCTACCAGACGCTGATCTTTTCAGGGTAGAAGCCATCCCAGAGTACCTGGATCAGATCGCGACCTACCTAACCACAGGACAGTGCCCAAAGGAATATATTGTAGTACAGAAGAAACACCTAATAGTCCGGGCTGCAGAATACCAGCTCATCGCAGGACACTTGTACAAAATGGGGTTGGACCAGATCTTACGAAGATGTGTCCTAGACCACGAGAGGGAGGCCATACTATGGGAGTGCCACTCTGGAGTTGCGGGAGGACACGTGGGAGCCAAACCGACAGCTAGAAAAGTACTACAGGCGAGCTTATGGTGGCCGACAGTACACATTGACAGTAAGGAGTTCGTAAAAAAATGTGATGTTTGCCAGAGAACAGGACGTCCATTGCATAGAGATGAGCTTCCACTACACCCAGTAAAAGCATTACAACCATGCGAGAAATGGGCAGTTGATTTTATAGGCCCGATTGCACCTTTGGCAAGAAACTCGCAGGCCCGGTATATCATCACCGCAACCGACTATTTGACAAGATGGGCAGAGGTAATGCCGGTGAAGGATTGCACAACCGACATAGTGGCACGGTTCATATTTGAGAACATAATCAGCCGATTTGGCTGCCCAAAAAGTCTGACCAGTGATCAGGGTACGTATTTCGTCAATGGCACCATTAAATCCCTGCTCGAAAGCTTCATGGTACAACATCACAAGAGCAGTCTCTACCACCCACAAGCAAATGGCATGGCAGAGGCATTCAACAAAATCCTCGAAAAGGGATTAACAAAAATATGCAACGCTCAACGAGACGACTGGGATGAACGTATACCAGCAGCTCTGTGGGCATACCGGACGACTGTCAAGAGACTCAATAAGCAAACGCCGTTCCAACTTGTGTACGGAAGAGAGGTCGTAGTACCAGCAGAGTTTGCAATACCCAGCCTCCTAATCGCAACCTCACTACAGCTATCAGAAGAAGAATCCCTGAAGGACAGATTACAGGAGTTGCAGGGGCTGGAAGAAGACAGGTTTTTAGCAGAATTCCACCAAACTGTCCAAAAGGAGAGACAAAAGGCGTGGCACGACCGCCACATCAAACACAAAACTTTCAAGGTTGGTGGAAAAGTTTTACTATATGATAGCAGGTACCAAAGGTTTCCAGTGAAACTGCAAATGCGTTGGCTAGGACCGTATCATGTGATCGAAATAAAAGAGTCTGGAGTAGTGCACTTAGCACAACTAGATGGCCAAATACTGCTAGGATGGGTGAACGACTCACGGCTCAAACCCTACCACGAGTAAGTTCTGCATTTTTTTTTTCTCAAATAAGCTCTCGCAACCGAGAGAAGTTAGTAGGGTAGAGTAGGCTAGAATAGATCGAGTCAATAACTCTCTTGCACTCGAGAAGAGCTTAGATAGGATTCCCAATAAAGATACTTCGTAGCATAAGAAAAATTCACTGTTGCGTTGCGGATCTCCGCAACGCAACCGATTGTGGTTGCAGGGATCAAGTCCAACGTGTTAGCCACGTCAGAAGGAAAAGCGTGTTGAGCATCATTCCATCATCATTACTCATAGTACCCATGTCAGTCCGTAGGATTATTGAGATTTGAAAAATAATTTCCATAATTAGCATCACCCATACTGCAATAAATTTTCCATAATAAGCCATAACCATCACCTGTCCCGTCTACCCAAACCCCGAAACCACAGTCAGCTTTGTCAGAACCCACCTCAGCCTGGTAACTAATCGCATGATTATAGCCGCGGGGAAAGGTAGGGAAAATTAATTAGTTATGGGGTCTTATCAACCTCATGCGTGTCGGTTACTTACATAACCTACATGATAGAAAGCGCGAGAATGCCAGAGAAGTCCGAGTTAGAATTAGAAACAACAAATGTAGCAAGGGAAACGTCGCTAGAGAAAGAACAAGGAAGGAGTCCAAAAGCAGGGATTCATAAGGGAAGAGGAGGAATACCATTGCAAGTGTATCAAAGGAGATCAAAGATGACCAGGGTAGCGCCAGCAGTCGTTGAACATGGGCTCGATGAGAGGATTTACAAGATGGAATCCCTGGTAGGCAAATACGACAGTGCCTCGTTGATTGATACCGACCTCACAGACTCTTTCCAATTCCCAGCAATGAAGAAACAGGTCTACACGGAGAATTATGCAACAAGGGCAGTGTTAGGGTCCCGTGATTTGGCCGATTGGCTAGCCAAATGACGATGTAACATCAAACCAAGCTTTGGAGCCCAAGGACCTAGCCTTCCTGGACTCGGAGAGGGCTCTCTCTATAAGTGTAAAAGATGTCGGTGTGTTTACTTGCGATGTTCTGATATTAGGCTAGTTATGAAGTGTGTTTTTGGTTTTTTAGTTTTTAAGTTTGTGAGGGATGAAACTGATCAAATACATAAACTGGATGAAAAGATGTAGATAAATTGGGCTATGGGGTCAAACAGATCAAGGAAGCTATGAAGTGATGATGTAAAGCTGCTGTAGGGCCGATTTGATTCACAATAGAAGGGATCTCTGGGCAAAATGGATTAAATGAACAATAAGTTGGTGAAAGACAAGGGATTTCAAGTGCAAACTAGTTAATAGCGGACATAAACATGTAATAGCAAGCCATTGATCATGCTAGGAATAACTATAAGCTAATCAATACATAGAAATCAAACATTCCAGCCATACATAGAGGTATAAGACCCTCTAACTTCGGGAAAAGGCTATCAGACTTTGGGGAAAACATATGAGACAAACTAACAACTCATAAACTATGCCGGAACGCCTAAACATAATCTCTAAGTCATTGGGCACTTGGACAAATAAGTTTTCATAGTTTTAGGCAAAGGGCTAGATCGGGACTAGGCCTCCTTGGTTCAACAAAATGATCAACAAATCAGTCAAAGAGAAAGTTTTATGGACAGAACTATGGGCAGCTGATAGGTGGGTAGGGCAAACCATACATCCTACTCAACATACATGGAACTGATGAATAAAACTTAGCAACAATACCTTAGGTTACTAAAGAGCAGCTAAGAATTCTTTAGCATAACTAAGGGAGAAGAAAACATCAAGCTATGAAGATTCAGGGATTTTGAGGTGCCTCCATGGGCATGTCTCAAATCAATCTTTACTGATCTATAGCAGCAAGAAAAATGAATTATGAGTGAAAACTAGAAGACAAAACACATTAAGAAGCACTATACCATTCTACCATGTCAAGGAATCCATCAACAAGCCTTCAACATTCCTCAAAAGCATCCAAGAGGCGGTCCAAAAATCATAACTCAAGTGTATTCTTCAAAGCTCATATGACCAATGCATTAATTCTTCTCTCAAGTTCAGCCTCTGATTTACAATGAGAACCATGGAATAAATAGGCTTAAGGAAGGAAAACCTCATGGAGCAACTAGCTATCCCATTGGCCAAGTCAAAATATCTAAACTTGTCCTTGAGGCTTTGCAAAGCCCAAGGCACAAAATATCCCATAAAATATCTAAAAGACTGCTAAAAACGGAAATTATATTGACTTTACATGATTTTCCCATGATAAAAATAGCCTAACGCACATTTGGGAAAAGCAGATTTTTGGAGTTCAAAAATTGCAAAAATATTTCATATTTATGCCTGAAAAAGGTCCCCTGACTTGCTGGATGCAAATGGAAGCCTTCCCGATGTCGAAATGAGGCTCATGATGGCTCGTTGGAAATCTCTCTGTGTCTGCTTTCCAATGCAAGTGGAATCATCTCAATCTGATCTCTGAAAGTCCTTCAAAACTGTACCTGTGTGCAAAAACCCAGAAAATAGCAGGCTGCTGATAGGGCGGGCAGAATGTGCAAAATGAGGCTGTTTTTCGCCAATTTGGAGGGGTGAATGATCTTCAAATGCCCTGAAAATCGCTGGAGAGCTGCTCATGAAATTATGGAATCCATTGGTATCACCCTCCTCCCTTGACGACTCATCAAACTGAAATGGCGCATTTATGAGTTTTTGGCGAAAAACCCAAAAAATGCCAAAAAACAAAAAGTTTTCGAAACAGGCCCAAAATTGGCATGCATGACCCTCAAAGGTCCATAGAGACATGCTCCGAAGCTGAAGCCAAAATATCGAGGGCTGATGTGCTTTTTGCTTCTTTCCGTGCTAGGCGCCTCTCCTTCAACTTCTTCAATTTTTCTTGTGCTACCTTCAATTTTCGCCTGGCAAACTGATTTAGCTTCTGAAAGTGAAGAGTCCTTTTTCTCTGTAGCTCAAGATTCCTGTTTGCCTTCTCAAGCTTTGTTTCCAAATGCTGGTTAGCCCTCTCAAGCCATGCTTCCTTGTTTTCCTCAATTTCCTGCTCAAAGAGGGCAGTGAGAGGAAAGGCTTCGAATTGAGCTTGTTCTTCTGCTCTCTGTTTCTCCAAGGCTCTTCTAAGCCCGATGGTCCTAGGCCTCTTTCGCCTAGGTTGGTCTTCCTCCTCTTCATCATCAAACTCGCCTATGAGCTCTTCAATTCTTACTTGTGCCCTTTCTGCCTCTTTCTTATACTTGATTGCCCTAGCCTCATGAATGGCTGCATGATACTTCATTTGTTTGTTTTCAACCTCCAAGAAGTGGTTGAAATTCCTCGCCCTTTGAAGATCTTCTTGTAACACCTCAATTTGCCCTTCTTTGTGAATGAGGAGGTTTTCAAGGATGCGTGCCTCATTATCACTGTCATCGCTTGGGATAGGGATGACAGCTGACTTACCTCCATGCTTGGCACTTCCTCCAACTGCACCTTTGCCTTTGAAGGCCAATCTAGCGCTCTTTCTCCTTGGCAAGCTAGAAGTTGTCTTTTTGGGCAATTTCCTCTTTTTAGGAACAGTTTTGGTCACTGTCAAGGAGGCAGCTTCAGCTTGCTGTCCTTCCTCAACATCTTGTCCAGCTTGTGGCTCAAAAGATGCTTCAATTGTTTGCTCAACCTGCTGCTCTTCAATCTCTGTCTGCTGCTGTTCCTCTTCCAACTCTGGCTGCTGCTCATCAACCTGCACTTGCTGCTGTTCATCAACCTGCACTTGCTGCTGATCTTCCAACTCTAGCTGCTGCTGCTCACTAATCCCCAACTGCTGCTGTTTATCAACATCTAGCTGCTGTCCACTGATTTCCAACTGCTGCTGTCCCTCAAAATCTGGCTGCTGCTGTTCATCATCCTCCTTTTCTCCCTGTGGCTCACTGCCCTCTCCTTCTCCCTGTTTACTTGGCTGCTCAGTGGTCATCTTGAGTTTTTTAGGGGTAGGCCTACTAGATAAAGGCACTGGGCGATGGACAGGCTGAGTAGGAGACACATGAACAGGAGGGACAGTGGCGAAATCGGCATGGCTAATGAATGAATCCCATGACACCCCTTTCTTCTCCAGCTGGTGTAAGAAGATGATTTTGATCAAGGAATGGTGAAAGAGAGAAGGGATTTGCTGAGGTGGAGCTTTCTTTTGGACAGTAGCTGCCATTTTCTCTATGCTTTTGGACAAAAAGTATGGAAGGTTTAATTGCACATACGGTAAAATCATCAATAGACATGATGAAGCAATGTTGGCTAAACCTCCCTTCACAAGTGAAATATCTCATTATGGCTTTCACTCGAGGCGGGCATAGCTGACGAAGATAGGAGAAGGAAAAGCAGGGATGGTTTCCCTATGTTCTCGGGCTTGATGAAAGGTTTATAATCCTCTAGCTCAAGATGAGCTTGTTTAAACCACTTTTCACCATGATACAGGATCTTGGTAGCCTTGGATACATCCCTTGGAGAGATTTTGAAGTCAAGACCTGCTAACTGGAAGTGTTTGTCCTTGAATCTCAAAGCGCATAAATGTGTAAGTGGCGAGAAACTCTTGACTTCTTCTATCCTCTGACAGAAATCAAGACAGCCTACTTCATGGAAATTGAAAAGCACTGATGGGTGAGCACTGATTTCTTCTATGGAGATAGGCTCATATCTCTTATGTGGTCCGCCTTTGTGATCTCGTTTTGGAGGCATTCTGACTTGAAACAAGCTTTGGAAGAGGCAAACTGCCTTCAATGTATGAAAAATGTTCTGCTGGATTGAAAACTGGCCACTATATTGTTTGGACAGATATGGACCCTGTGGTGTTGAATAAAATGCAACAATATTTCTTGGAATAAGCCACCTCTGTACTTATTAAAAACAACCTTTCAACTCTGTATGCACTTCAGCTATGTAAACTTCTCAATGGAAAACCATCAATAAAGATGAGACAATATGCTGTATAAATTTCCTGTATGTAGTATTAAGAAATCATTCCTCTTGGTGAGACCCTTTGGTTAGGTGAAAAATTAGCCCACAGTGTTAAGGAAAACACCTTTCACTTGTGACTTTTGAGAAGTCAATCACCACCCTTATACCTCTGCCTTTGATGTCAGAATCCAACATCAACAACCTCTGTCCTTCACTATGCTGTTTACTTTTGAAAATATCTGTCAACAAGTCTTCAACATGACACAATATGGTTTCTAGGAAAGGCAGACTCAAGTTAGATTGTAAAAACAATGCACAGTGCTTTGTGAAGGACACCTTTTCTGCTTGTGAGTTTAAGAGATCCACCCAAATACCTGTACCTCTGTTTCCAGTATTAACTTCAAACACTAACAACTCTGTTCTTCAGAAAAAAGGCCCCTTTCCTTTGTGAAGTTTTAAGAGAACAAAAAACTTCTTTTGTACTTCTGCCTCCAGAGTTAGAAACACATCAATGAAATCTTCCCTTCAATGCAACATTTACCCTTAGAGTCTCTTTGTCAATCAGCTTTTCAACATGATAATGAGGTGAAGAAAGAGGTCAGACCTAGATCAACAATACACAGTGCTTTATGAGGGACACTTTTTCTTGTGAAGTTTAAGACATCAAACATCACTTGTATACCTCTGCCTTCAAAGTTTAGATTTAACCACCAACAACCCTGCCCTCTAGAAAAATGGCCCTATCCACCCTTAGAAAATCTCTGTCAACAATTCTTCACAATGATATAATACAGGGAGAAACAGACTTAGCTTGGTGAAAAATCAGTGCAACAGTGGTTTATAGAATACACTCTCTGCTTTGTGAGTTTTTAAAAATCCATCAACACCTCTATACCCCTGCCTCCAATGTGTAACTTCTCATCAACAAATTCTGCCTTTTAATGTGCTGTCATCTTTGGATCTCTCTGTCAACAAACTTAAGTAGTGAAATATAGTGAAATAGGGGGGCAGTTTGCTACAAAGGTGTGCTTGTGAGATAGGCAACAGTCACCCTGTTCTTGAAACCTCTGATGTCAATAAATACATGATTTGAAAACGACACAAACTGGTTCCTAACCATAAAACCCCGTATTATCACAATGTAATTACCTCATCTCACTGTGTAGGAAAACTGCTTTTGTTTTTAGCAATAATGGCAAGGTCCGGGGTTTTCAAACATTTTTGTCATTTATCAACACCTTGCAATCGATGGGGAGTTCATAAAAATACCTCAAATTTGATGGACGCCCGCTTGAAGGATGAAAGAAACCCTGGATAGTCTGGAAAAGCCGCGCGGCAACCTTTGGAAAAAACCCGTCGCGCAGGAAAACTTGTCGGGTCGGCCTGTCGTGTGGTCGGGTGGCCTCCTACAAGCACGTCGCGCCCACCTACAGGCACGTCGCGCCGACGAAGAGGCCCCGTGTATTTTGCTGCCCAGGCATGTCACGCTGCTTTCTCTAGGGCAAACCTGTGAACTTCCGACCAGATTCTCTTTGTCTCGATGGTGGAGAGGCGTGGGCTCTTCTTCAGATTTTTGAAAATGAAAAATTTACACCATAATTACCCTTTGATACTATATCACCATAACTCTCCAACGGTCACTTACCCTTTCGGAATTAACATTGATTTCTAACTCTGTTTGTTTTTTCAAACAATGGGTTTGTTATTTTCATATGTATATCCGCCCTTTGATTCCGACCCCGAGCTCTGAACTTCGACCAATAATCCAAGCATATCTATATTATCTCTGCTATTGTTTTTTAACAATATTGGTGCTATTTTCTGACGAAATGAAACCCACCTTACCACTGTGAAGATAATGCTAAAAAACAACTGTTATGCTTCTAAAAAACAGGGCTTGCTTTGTTAACATATCTTGACTGGTGCATTGGTCTTTTTATAAAAGAGACATTGCAAAAACTCAACTTTTGTCCCCTGTTTTGATAAGTTAGGCGAAATGTTAAGGAAGAAAAATCATTCAAAAACTGGCAAAAGGCATTTGAAGCTGTTTTATCACTCAACAGGGGATTGCCTGTGTCACTCCAATTTGTTAATAATTTCTGCTATTAGGTGACTTATAAGCTTTTCTCCTTGGACTGTAAGCGCCTTCTTGTAGTTGCATGCTTTCACACTATACTCCTCTGCTTTACTCAAAAACGAGGTCTTTTAAACTTAATGGCAGGTGACAATGGGGTACCTTTAACCCTTTTTTAAAGCAACTACTCTTTGTAGTATCAATGCATGCCTATGTTCATTGCTGTCTCCCTTCCATTTTAGGTACAGTCTGACAGACAGCTCTTTTGAATAGGAGCACCAATACCTTTGCATCATCAGCACTATCATTCACCTGTGCAATGACCTTTATTCAGTTTTTGGTATCCTTCCACTGCTTTCTTGTATCAATTAGTTTTAGCAACTTGCAATGGCTTTGGCCCTCTACTCATGCATGGAGGAGGCTCTTCATCATATAAGGTGTCCGGAGACTCTTTTTTTTTACCACTATGTTCGACACAGCCTTTCTCTGAATGTGGTGGTAAGTAAACTTCTTGAAAAACACCAATCTTAGCATCTTTACTTGCAAGCATCACTGTGTTTTAGAAGAAAACCCTAGCCACAGTGACACTGTTCTGAGGGTGACTGAGAAATTTATCATTTGGATTGTTTATCTCATGACCTGTTTCTTGACAAAAACTCTTTGTGACTATGAAGGTCAGTGCATTTGAAAAAGCTAAGGGCTTTCTTTCTGCCTGTGTAATGGCATTGGTTAACAACATCTATTCCATTTGATCTTGAACAAAACAGGCTTCTTATGATTTGGATGTTTACTGATGACAGGCCCTTCTAAAGTTCAACAATTCATATGGTTTGCAAGTTTGAAATGAACTCCTTTATCAGGCCAAACTCCCCTTTCCTTTGAGCTTATCATATTTCCACTACATTCCTGTTATGATCATTAGCCATATTCATAAAACCTGGAGTCCTTGTTTCATTTGTTTCAGCTCAAGACAAACCTGGATCTTTGCCATTATCTAAATCAATATTTGCCCGCGCCCTCTGCTTATGGATGAAGGAGGCGCCCTAACCCTCTGCTTGTAAATGAAGGAGGTTCTGGGCCTTGACATTTTACCAGTTTGCTGAGACAGTAGTGACCCTTTCTTACTGTGATTTTTATGCTGAAAAGAGCTGTAAAGTCCAGATGATTAGCTTTCTGTTTTGCAGACATATCTAAAGGTTCAAGTTACATTTAGAAGCAGTTGTTCCTCTAACTGTAAACTCAAACATTTTACTCCATGAGATGAAATATATTTCCTGTCTTTGTAGAACCATAGAGCACTGTGAAAAACCTAATAGTCAGCTTGAGATTGGATTTTATGCAGTGCTGAGATCTAGGGGGCGTGAGTGGCGCGACTTAAGGCTATTTGTCAATTTCTTTTGCAAAGTAAAGGATCAGTCATGGTAGACCTGTAGCAGATGGAGGATTTTTGGCTTTTTGATGATTGCCAAGGGGAAAATGTCTTAAAACGCCACTTCCTAACATAGGGGATACCTTTGAAACAGATGTGGATTTGCCTTTTAAAGCTGATGGGCAGGTCAATAAGGCTGAAGCTAGATAGGATTGTGATATGAGGTTTTTGATGTTGCCAGGGGTGGACTGAATAGGTAGAAAGGCGAAAAAAGTTTTGGGAGGGTTTTCTGGATGACATATTGACATAAGGAAATCAGTTTCTAGAAAACTCAGTTGTAGATATAGTCATCACTAACATGTAAAAATACTGATGGCTAACAGTGGCTCCATTTGGGGAGGGCAGCTCCTCGTCAGGAGGTGTCTAGAATTCAGATCTTTGGCTTATGAAGACCAGTGCCTTATCCATTGGCGCAAAATTTACCCTTCTCTTGATGTTATTTCTGAAAAATTGACAGCATGATTGACATCAATGATACTTCTACCTACCCCACTATCTTTCCTAACATTTTTTCTTCTCTTTGGCGCATTTGAACTAGCAGCCCTTTGACAATGTATATTTTTCTTTTTGCAAAATGAAACTATCTATTTCTACTCTTATATCTGCCGGGAGTTCAGATTAAGCTGATGAACTCCTTCATTTCTCTACCAAAAACTAGATCGACTGTCAAGATTAAGCAGTTTGACAGGATTTCATTCTCTAATCTACAACATGAAATTCAAAAAATGATCAAATCAGGATTAGGCAGTCTGATTTGTCATGCATTTGCGGCATAAAAGACAAGCTGCACACAAATGTTATTGTGCAATAAAAGGAAAGTAGACAAGCGGGGCTAAGATGTACAATGTGTTTTTCATCCCTCGCTTCTCTCTTTGGTTCTGTTTTAGGCATGTGGAACCAGAATCTCTCCCTAATCTAAGCTCTGTGATAAGTCAATCTTACACAATGTTGACTATCTTAGCGCTCACTAACTTATCAGCAAATAAATTTAAACATGCTCAGCTATGATTAGGCTAGATAGCTGAACAAGACATTGAAGCACTAGTAGCGGCATTTAGACTTGCTCGCTTTCCGAAAGACTATTTTTTGGAACATGGGGCCTTGGTTCTATCTTCACTTGCCCTCTTTTATGCTTTTTACTGTTTTTGACTTTTCCTATCTTTTACTGTTTTTGATTTTTCCATTTTTTCAATATTTCAAACAATGGTATGTACAATGACTGAAAGTGTTTCAAACTCAAAAATGGAGTTCTTGACAAAAATAGTGTTTTAATGTCCTGCCATTTACAGGACCCCCAAAAATTTCATTCCCATCAGGTTCTTGTAAGAAGAAAGCATTGTTTCCACTAACTGAGCTGATGATGTAAGGCCCTTTCCATAAATTTTCAAACTTTCCATGTTTACCTTTATCTTCTCTTCTAGAATCCCATTTTAAAACTTTATCTCCAATTTGAAAATCATTTTCCTTAGTTCTTCTGTCAAAAATCTGTTTTATTTTGTCTTGTGCTAACTGAGCCCTTTGGTAAACTTCTTCTCTGGTTTGTTCTAAATGGATAGTCTGATTTACTCTTCTTTGTACGTCATTTTCTTCTATTTGGACTTTTTGTAGTAGTTTCATTACTGGAACTCCTAGAGAGGTTGGGAAAATGGCGTCAACACCATAGACTAGCTGGTAAGGGGACATACCTATGGACTTCTTGGTAGTTAATCTATCAGCCCATAAGGTGTGCACTAGTTTCCCATGCCATGCTTTTTTATTTTGTTCCAGAAGTTTTTTGATAATGTTGACAAGGCTTTTGTTAGAAGACTCGGCTAAACCATTACCTTGAGGGTAATAGGCTGTGGAATGCCCTAATGAAATATGATACTTGTGACAGAAGTCTATCATTTTCTTGGAAGAGAAGGTAGCGGTGTTATCTGTAATGATTTTCCTGGGACAGCCAAATCTGGATAGGATATTGGTTTCTAGGAACGTGATGATGACTGAATCGGTGGCGTTCCGGGATGGTATGGCTTCTATCCATTTGGTAAAGTAATCAGTGGTTGTGAGGATCCATTTATGTTGAGCGGAGGAAGAGGGGTGAATTTCCCCAATGAAGTCTAGACCCCATTGTTGGAAGGGTCCTTCAACTATGATGGGATGTAAGGGCAAAGGTAGAAGCTTTTTCTTGCCATCAAAAATTTGACATTTATGGCAGGTCATGACCAGTTTGTGAGTATCAGGGAACAAGGTGGGCCAATAATAACCGGCTCTAAGGATTTTTTTTGCAGTAGTTTTCCAGTAGAGATGACCTCCACATTCCCCTTCATGCATTTCCCGCATGATTCTCTCTGCATCAGACTCGAGCAAACATTTAAGTAGCATACCAGTAGGATTCTTCCAATACAGAGAACTATCTATAATGCAAAACTTTAAAGATTTTTGTTTGAGAAACCTTGCTTTTGTTTTTGACAAAGACGGAGGAGCATTCATATAAGTTAATACATAGAGAATGTCTGCATACCAAGGTGAATCCAAAAATGTTTGATTTATAGGGGGAAGTGCACACTCTTCTTGTTCTTCTAAAGCATCGACAAAATTTATATCTAAATCTTGGAGGTTGGTTTCAGCCATTAATCTCGTGAGTCCTTGTCCTTTAACTAGTTTAGTAGGCCTGATTTCTAGATCATACTCTAGGATGATAGCAATCCACTTTCCCCTTTTACCATCGGGATCTTGGTTGAGAATGTCCTTGACGACAGTATTAGGGACGAAGGCTATGACATGAGAATGTAAGATGTAGACTCGGAAATCTTTTAGTGCCTTTACCAACGCGAATGCCTGTTTCTCCATGATGTTATATTTCAAGGGAGCATCTCTTAGGGACTTGCTAAAAAAGGCAATGGGTTGCTCTTGTCCCGCCGCATTCTTTTGCAACAATACCGCATCTATTGTATGTTCTGAGGCAAATGAGAAAATATAAAAATCTTTAGTAAAGTCGGGGCTTATTAATACAGGTGTTTCAGTTAAGGCCCTTTTAATCAGTTCAAAAGATTTTTTGGCTTCTAAAGTCCATTTAACCCCGACCTCCTTTCTTAACATATTTGTGATCTCTTTTAGGAGCTCAGCAAGATTTGGAATGAATCTTCTTAAGAAATTTATCTTGCCGATAAAGGACTGTAACTCATTTATGTTTCTGGGATGACTTATCTGTAAAATACCTTCGATTCTCTGGGGGTCTATTTTAATTCCTTCTTCCGAAATAATGTGACCTAGGAGTTTTCCTTCTTCTAGACCGAAAAGTGTTTTCTTGGGGTTTAGGGACAAACCATATTTCCTGCATTTGTTGAAGACCTTTCTTAAGTGTGCTAGGTGTTCTTCATCTGATTTAGAATATATTGTTATATCGTCGAGATATATGACTATGAAAATACCTATGTCTTCTGAGAAAGCTATGTCCATGGCTCTTTGAAATGTGGCGCCAGCATTCATTAGTCCGAAAGGCATTTTAACGTACATAAAAGTGCCCCAGGGGGTGGTGAAAGCTATTTTATGCTGATCGGTAGGATAAACCAATACTTGGTTATAACCAGAAAAACCATCAAGCAATGAGATTCTTTTGGCGCCTACGACCTTCTGAAGTATGTGGTCCATTTTGGGCAAAGGGTAGTTATCTTTTAGACATGCCCTATTCAAGTTTCGGAAATCTATGCAAAGTCTGATTTCACCGGTCTTTTTTCTAACCGATACTAAATTTGAGACCCACTCAGAGTATCGGAGAGATACTATTATACCGGCATCATACATCTTTTTAATTTCTTTTTCAACCAATGGTAATAACACTGGGTTTATCCTTCTTAACTTCTGTTTAAAAGGTTTTTGATTTTCTTGGAGGGGAATTTTATGTTGGATGATGCTGGTATCATATGATTTTAAATCTTGGTACCCCCATGCAAACACATCTTTAAATTCTTTGAATAGATTTATGTACCTTTGTTTTATGTCAAGTGGGAGGGTTTTGGATAGTTTAATGTTTTTAGGCTCTTCTGGATTTCCTATGTTGTATTCCTCTATGTCATCCTCTGTAGATTCCATTTTAGGCTTTTTGGCCACATCATTAAAGTCAAACAATTCTTCTAAGGGTGCGAGCCCTCTAGGTATGGTGTCATTTTTGCAGTGTAAGACTTCAAGTTCTCTTTGGTCAATGTCTTCTTCTATCTCCCTGTCACATGGATGGTCTACCAGGTTTAGATTGGTCCATAAAGGTGGGTTTAGCTCTTGGTCTTGACTTATGTTGGGTTTCCTCTCTTCATCTCCTGAGTCTGTTTTGGTTATCTCAAACTCATTTCTAGATTGGAGGAAATCATCAATTTGATCATCATCTTGGAATACTTGCCAATGGTCAAGATTATCTGGTATAGTAGGGCGGTGTTTCACTTGGATGTCATATTGCTCACTCATACATGGTATTTGACTAGTGCTTGCAGCAAAGGCGAGCTCATTTGCCAGACTGTTTTGAATCCTAGGGATATAGGTGAGTTCATATTTTTCAAAAGTTTTAAGGATATCCAAAGCTGCATTCCTATATTCTCTCAGTCTTGGGTTCTTGGCTGAATATTCACCTTTGATTTGCTTAATTACAAGCTCTGAGTCCCCTTGAGCTGTTATTCTATTGGCACCTAAGTCTATAAGCATGTGTAGACCAATGAGAAGGGCTTCATATTCCGCAATGTTATTTGTACATTTGAATTCTAATCTGAAAGAATGACCTTCCTTAGTGTTGTGTATCCAGATGCCTGCTCCGGAACCTGTCTTGCCACAAGAACCATCAAAGCTTATACTCCAAAGAGTTTTCTTTTCATACATGATACTAAGCTGTTTCTCATGTTCCTTGGGACTTTGGTCATCAATTTCTTCACTCAGTAATGGTTTGGACATGTCTTCATTTTCTTTTATCTGCTTGTGTATATCACCTTCATTGTATAAGATAAAAGAATCTAAATTGGAATGAATGGAATAGATGGGGGTATTGTTTGGCTTATCTCTGTTGCTAACCATGTATTTCATGCGAGCCTCTAAGTATAGTCTCCTAGTTTGGTTGAAAACCGGAATAGTAGCGAATGACATATCCATTTGAAGGCTACCTTGTATTTTGGCAGACCAGGCTCTTGATAGTAGCATTCCATACTTGGGTGTGATGTCAGCCACTACCACATCCATGACTAAGTTTTTGGCTGGTAGTTGTGTTAGGGCAAAGTCTAGATTCTTTATCAGACCTACACATTTGACCTGGCTTGAGTCGAAAGAATACAAGTTTTTGTAAGGTTGGGTCACCTCCAGTCCTAAGTTTTCCATGACTGCTTTAGGCATGAAGTTATGGGAGGCACCGGAATCTAACATGGCATTATGTAATATTTTGTCCTGGATGTTCAAGCTTATGTAGAAAGGAGAGATAGATCCTTCTTGATATTCACCTTCTACTTTAGGGCCAAATAAAAGCTCGGGTTTGTCGTCAGTTAGATTCAAGGTATCAGCTTTGTTCTCTAGGTCAAATACTTTGAAAATTTGAGATCTATACCTATCTATAGTTACTAGCTCTGTAAGGGGTATGGTAATTTTTATTTTGGAAATTTCCCCTTCGAAACTAAAAGGAGTGGGAAGCTTGGGCAGATTTGTTTCAGCTTTCTCAGACATAACCTTTTCTATGTTCTTAATTTGCTGACTTTGGCTCGGGACTTCTTTTGATACAGCCAACTTTGGGGTTTCTGTAGAAGTACTAGGAATATCTGAGCTAATACTTGTCTGAATGGCCTTACCTTTGTTTTGGTCAACCCTTTGGGCCTTAATTTTGCTATTATTCGTGGTCTCATTTAGGATTTTATCAGAGATTTTGATATGGTCAGGGCTATTCTTTTTGGAATGGTTTTGGTTTTTTCTACTTCTAAGATTATACTGCCGGTGAGCTTCTATTATGGCATTTTGAAAATCTAAGGCAAGATCGTCGAGATCTTCATAGTTGGTCTCATCCTGATTAGGAGAACATAGCTCTTGTTCTTCTGCAGTGAGGTATACCTCGCTCTCATTATCAGATCCTACGAGATTTAGATGACCTTCATCCAGAGGTTCTGTCTCCCTATCATCTTCTCCCACATAGTTTTCATTGAATGGTGGCCTGATCTGTTGGTCATTATCCCTTGGTCTGTTTTGGGGCTGCTCCCTCCTAAAGTTTTGGTTTCGGTTTCTGATTGGAGGGTTTGGCTGGTTGTCTCTAACAGGAGATTTTTCATTGATCTTTTCCCACATTTTAGCCATGGATTTGACTAAGTCATCTATTCTGGGATCTAGGGAAGGTGACGAAGTGGAGACCTCATCCCTATATGTGACCTTTCTTTCTGATCTAGTCCTAGCTCTTTTTTCAGCTAAGTTGGCATCTGCTTTTATAGCTATTTGTTGCATTTCCTCCAAGTTAGGGGGATCTTTGTCTCTCAGATGATATGTCATGTCCGGATCAAAACCCTCAGGAAATTTTGCCAAAGCTAAACCAAGTGGAGGTTTGAAATGAGGTGGGAGGGAGTTATATACACTGTTGAACCTAGTACAGTAAGCTTGGACACTTTCCCCATTTTCCAGTTTTAGATTGTTATATTCTGACAGGATTTGAATGGGGTTTCTTCGGATTTCCCACCTATTTCTGAAGATTTGATGCAGTTCGGGGATATTATGGATGCTGTTTGGAGCTAAGCTCTTGAACCATGCTTTGGGTTCCCCACCAAGACTTTGGGCAAATATTCTCATTCGGACAGTCTCGTCTTGTACCTCTAGGTATTCATAAGCATCAGTCATTCTACTTATATGCTGTTGAGGTGTGGTGGTGTCTTCTCCAGTAAAGTGTGGGATCTTGTCCTGATATTTGTTTGGGAGAGGGGCTAAAGGTGGTGGCAACACCAAAGGTGCGTACCAGGCTGCCATGACTGGAGCTAATGGATGATGTACAAGGTGAGGACTAGTAGGCTGAAATGAAGTGGTTTGAACAGGTGTAGCGGATGAACTTGGACTAGTGATATGGTTTTGAGCAGATCTAGGATGATAGGAGCCAAATTGATAAAGAAGCTGGAAATCAGGAGGAGTGGTGGGTGAAGCTTCTCTAATAGGACTCTGTGGTGGGTTTAGGGGTTCAAGATCGTCGAAGTTTATCTTACTATATGATTTACTTCGGGGAAGAGCTTGTGATGACTCTAGTTCCGAAGGTGAATCTAGAAGGATATTGCGAGTTTTAGGTACAGATCTTGTTCTACGGATGGATCTATCGGTAGCTAGATGATCAGTTTTGGAAGCTTGCCACAGAATCTTTTCTGGGTCATCTACTATGATAGGAGGATTTGGGTCTGGATGGGATCTGGTATTGATTCTTCGTGAAGCCAGATTTTAGATCCAGAGTTTAGAGAGAATGATATT